>KN805362.1:700364-736990 GCA_000818905.1 Trebouxia gelatinosa
CCCCTCTGTACAGTCCCCCTGCTTCCCCACCCACCCCTCCACAACCCCAGATGCAGCAGGCAGCAAGCGCAGATTTGCACCCAGTGTCCAGAAGTCCTGAAAGCACAGCTACTTACTTCCACAACTCTCTGCAGGGCTTGCCTGCCCATATTCAGCAAGCACTGGGAGCACCACACCATACAACACCTGCACAGCCCCTTTCTAATGAGCAGCCCCCTCATGAGGTGCAGCACCACCAGGTTGCAGCAGTGCCACCACAGCAGGTGCCTTATCTCTCTCAAAGGCCCAGACACAACAACAGGGCTGTAGCAGAGGGTCCANAGCAGCAGCATGCTTCAACATTCTGATGCGGCAAGTGAAGTTTCTTGCTGCATATTATATCGGACGTGCTAGGAGAATCTGCATTTGACCTGAACAGCTTCATGTTGCAGCTTCTGGCTTGCACCTACATACATGGCATGCTTTTGCACATACCATACCTGACGTAAACTTAATCTTGACCATGCAGGACATGCTGAGTGCGCTCATGTGCAAGTCAGCAGACCGGCATGTTCCTCGGAACCAGGCATCGCTGCTGAAGGTCGAGAACCATTATGAGCTAAAGGGTTTGACAGGCCCTCAGAAGGATTTGTCGTACAGTGTGCACAGTGCCGCGTTCAAGCTTGCCAGAGGACAACACACAGGTGGCACACGTACCTCGTCACAGCACCTTGGGCTACACTGGTCTGCAGACTAGCAAGTGTCGTGTATGCATGCTTGTATGTGTTGACCTCGCTTCAGGCCAAAATGACTCTGTTGCAAATGGCCTTGTATTGAACATACCGCAGACTGCTTCCGGCAAGAAGCAGCACAGTGCTTCCTGTCCACATTGATCCTGCTGTGTGATATGCACAACCTTGGCTACCACTTTTGAATGGCTCACTTTGCTACTTGCATGCATGACAGACACACAAGCCATCAAGCAGGCAACAGCAGAAAGCACTATCTCAAGGACTGCAGCAGAACAGGCGATAGCCTCTCATCTGGCCAGGCTGGCATGTCCTGCACTCTGCAGGGCATGCAGGACAGTGCTACAGAGGCTATCAATGTCTGCTCAGGTACTAGCGGGTTTTTTCCCACACTGATGCACAGTTTCNTAAGGTAGCCTCGTTTTGGTGTGCCCTTCTCATGTGCAGAAAGCACAGCCTCAAGCTTTGACCACTGCAACGGACAGGGTGGCTAATGCTATGGCAGAGCAGCTTGCAAGCCTCTCATATGTCAAAGCACAGCTGGCAGCTACAGCTCTCAGAGAGCAGTGTGACTGCAATGCCCTGCCCAAAGCAGTTGCAATGCATGGAATGTGCAGTTGCACTGCTCCCTGGAGCGATGGCTGCCAGCTGTGCTTTAACATGTGGCAGCGCAAGCTTTGCGAGCTGCTCTGAAGGCGCGCAGCAGCAGGCAATCCTGCCCGTGGACATGTTTGCATGCAAGAGGCGACCGGCTCAAAAGGCTCAAGTTGCGTTGAGCCAGCCCTATCTTCTGGTGGCCTCGCCTGTGTAGAAAGGACAGCCTCACGCTTGGGCACTGCAATGGACAGTGTGGTCAATGCCTTGGCAGAGCACCTTGTAAAGCTTTTCACCTGTCACACGTCAGAGCACAGCTGGCAGCCACAGCTCTCAGAGATCAGCTGGCCTGCGATGCATGCACTGCGCATGATTGTCCAACTGCTCTCTGAGAGCTGTGGCTGNGGGAGTCTAGTGCAGCTCTCAGAAGCAACTCGGAAATCAGCGATGGCTGGGTGATACGCTGCAAGTGTGGCATTACTGATGATGACGGCGCCCCCATGACAGAGTGCGATGGTGGATGCAAAACCTGGGTACACGATGCATGCCTGGGTCTCGAGCAGGGTGATGCATTCTGGTGTGACGCCTGCAAAGACAATGTGCAGAGCAGCAAGCCCACTGGTGCCAACCCAGCAGCGATGGCCAGCAACTGCAGTGATGATAGTGGAGTATCACAAGCAACACCTTGTGCAGTGCAGCTCAACACTGATGTATCAGACATGGGCCAGACAGCGCAAGATGCAGCAACAGCAGCTGCACCCAGCAGAAAGCCTGTCAGCAATGCAAATGGCAGCAACAGCGATAGTGCCATGACTGTCAAGGTGGCTTCAAATGGCAACAGCTCTCAGACAGGTGCAGCAAAACACANAGGCCTCAGATGCACCCATATATGAGCTTTGCCTGGAGCCCTCTCATGAGGACATTGATCGAGAACACAAGCTGCAGCTGCTGCATGCCAGTGCATTGGGCACAAACCATTTCCTGACCATGCAGTCCTCTCAGGTCTGCCTTCTCCCTGGTTGCTGCATGCAACAAATTCTATGCTGCACNTGGCGGTACGTGCCTACGCAGCGTGCCAAACACGCTTACTGCCAGCAGCTCGGCTACTGTCGACAATATCATATACCACACGTGCATGAAGAGTATTGCATCATATGTATCACCGTCGTGAACCCGGCCTCATGAAAGTTGGTGTTAGAGCGCATATCGGAAGTCAACTGTCTGCCCATGTGATCTGATTGAACTGCGCATTGCACCCGAGGCTAACACTGTAGACTTTGACATGCAGGTTTCACGAACAACAACGGGAGAGTCGTGTCAATGCTGTTAGAGGACACCACACCTCGTAGGCTGCAGCACACCCTTATGTGACGGGTTGCTGTTGTCACACTTAGCAGCTTGAGCTTGCTCACCATCATCTAGCTGCTTTGCTACATACCAGCCTTGAGATGCCCTGGACCTCAAGCATTGCGAATGCACAAAGATCGTACCCTGGGTTGTATCCAGCAAACACTGAGCTCGACCATGCAGCGTTTGACACTGTTAATACCACCAACAACAAAGCAAAAATAGGCCATACACGGCTGGCTGACTCCTTCATGGCAGGAGTGCAGCTGTATCATGAATGCCTAATCAACTTGCACAGTGGTTGCCATTTGCAAGAAATTTCACTCCAAAAGGACGAAGCTTGCTAATCTGAAACATGCGGCAAGGTGGTAATCATCCATTTAAATCACAGGTTGCATGCACCTTTGTCTGGGAGGATGTCTGGTGACATTAGCCCCACTCTCTCAGCATCGACCATTACATGCCTTAGGTTGTTCTTGTCCTCGTTTCGGATGTTGTTCTCTCACTCTAGCGTCAAAGCAGTGTGCAGCCAACCGTGGAATGCACCTGTCTGACTTGACCCAATGTTGCCTGACAGGCATTTGCCTGACCAGAAGGGGAAATAACAGAGCAAAACAGAACAGTACTCCTATATTCTAGTCAAAGCAACGACACTGCTCTGTAAAATCCGACGCTGATGGTGATGGGAATGTGCAACACACAGATACATTGTCAGAGGGTGTGACCACCATCAACCATTGATCTGCGGCCACCCACGTCACTACTGGCATCACAGACTGGAAAGACAACAGCGGCCCGCAAGTCTGCCACTTCTCCCAATCTTCCAGCAGGATTTTGCCACTTCGAGATCTGCATTTGCTTTGGCTCTGCTTTCTGCATCAGCACACTCATATGTTGAAGTACACCCAACAGCTCGTGTCTTTCAGCTTCTACCCGTCAGCTGTTTTGGTGTTTATTATTGTATGCTTACTCGTCTGAAGATACAGGATACAAACATCGTCTCACCCAGCAGCAGTACACACAACACCAAGGTGTTGTACGCTGTCAACACAGTGTGACCTGTGGACTGCTGATGCAACTTGCACAGACATGTAAACGGCAACAAGCAGTGTGACTGTAAGTCAGCCTTGCAACCTAATGCCTGCTGGTAGGTGATGCAAAGGCAAGCCGGCTTGCGTAGACCGAGAATTGCACTCTTGGCTCACAAATCTGACATTGCGGCCGGTACAGCATATATGTCGCATGAGCACATGTGGTGACACAATCTTAGACTGGCAAGCTCATTAGAGAAGACAAAGAAGACAACAGCACTGATGTGACATTGCTGGATGTGANACCAGAAGGGGAAATAACAGAGCAAAACAGAACAGTACTCCTATATTCTAGTCAAAGCAACGACACTGCTCTGTAAAATCCGACGCTGATGGTGATGGGAATGTGCAACACACAGATACATTGTCAGAGGGTGTGACCACCATCAACCATTGATCTNAGCAGAGCCACAGATTCCTGTGACAGGCTGGAAGGCTCTGGTATTGCTGTGCCAGTGCCATCAAGAGTTTGACTGCTTTCTGAACTTTGGTGTGTAAGAATGAAGAGGTCTGCAAGAGCATCAGTATCAGGAACTAGCACAGTGTGTTGTGTCTCAACTCAAACGGGAAGCACAAGCAGCAAATGTCGCGCCTGTGGTGCTATGCAGCACCGCCTGACACCTGGTTACCTGAAAACGCTTGTGGCTGACCACTGACTAGAAGGCTCACGCAGACGTCCTCGCTCATTTGCAGTCAAATGCGCAGATTTGCTGTGGAACTTGCAACATCACTGGGATGCAGCAGTAGTCGCCAGAATNTTTGCCAGTTTCTGTCTACAACCTTTTCTGCAGCATCCTCGTTGGGCTCCAAACCACCGATGTGGCAGTCATTGAGCTTCAGAGTCTGCAGCAATGGCCATTTGCCTTCTGTCAGAGATATCATTCCTGATAACCCCACCCGATTGTGGCTGAGATCAAGAGTATGCAGCTTTGGCCATTTGCCTCCTANCGCGCAGCATGACAAGCTGCCAGCCTGACCTGCACACATTAAAGGCTGCTGCATGGCACAGAACATACTTGCAACCAAAACAGCTATCGCGTGCTGCTGGATAACATTCTTTGCAATGTCAGACGACGCTTATAGCCTCATCATGGTAAAGTGTACATTGGTGTTCCTAGACCAGTGTCAGCGATGCAAAGGGCATGTATGCCAATCTTTTTGCCGTTTGCAAACGAAGAGGGAGAACGATGACATGCCAACCCCAAGCTTGACTGTCAACAGGCATGTCTGTGAAGNAACGTCTGTCGCACTATGAAATTATTCCTGGGCATGGCCGCTACAATTTGATGGGGAGTATATGGGTTTGGTATGGTATGGTAGATCTACCATAGAGCTATCATCGATCCACCATAGATCTATCTAGAGCTGCCAGGCAGCTGTCAATGTCTGGCTGACGTAGTGGAACTTCGTGCACGAAGTGTGTCCTGTACAGATGTGACATTGGCTGCCGTTGAGTGCGAAACAGTTTGGTTGTAGGGGCACGTGCACGTTGTTCTCACCGCCTTGATTCAAGGTAGCACAGCATATGTGCAAAGCTGTTCACCANCGTGTCGTGTCCTGCAATGCGGTTGCGCTTGTGGCTCCTGCCTTGTGAACGGTGCCTCTGGAATCTGTGTCACATACGAGCTGGTGGATGTTGATGCAGCGACACAAAGCGCTGAGTATGGCCATGTAACAACCTTGTCAGTCACGTCGTTTGGTAGTGGGTGTTACTACCATGGCCATACGCTGCAATGGGGGTTTGGAAGACTATGAATCAGAGTGCAATGGAAGTATCTATGCGACTGACACAAGTTGGCTGACAGACTGCTGTGCAGTGATGTGTAAGCTCTGAAGTCCTTGATGCACCTGTTTGTACAATGGCTCAGAATGACTGAGCTTCATCATGATGGCAAAAATCCATTGTGGTTTGGAGCTCGCGCTAAGCAGGATCACCATGATGGACTTCCGTGGGATCCTTGGTGCTTGTGCACATTTCATACACCAGCATGCTGGACCACCACCTTGATTGTGCACAACTGTAACACGCTTGTGGGTGACTGCGACTGCTGCTTGCAGATAAGATNCCTTTTTGTCAAGGTCTGACTTGAGGCTGTCTCGCTCTGCAGTAACCTTGTCAAGCTGTTCCTGCACTGGAGCAAGCTTCTTTGCTTCTCGTTGTGCAGACTGCAGTGAGCTCTTACTGTCTTTGAGGTCTGACTGAAGAGCATCACGCTCTGCTGTAGTTGCATCCAGCTGCGTTTGGACAGCATCTAAGCTGTCAGCCTGTTGTTGCGCAGCTTGCAGGGAGGCCTTGGCTTGATCCAACTGCTGTTGAAAGTCTGTCCTGCTTTGCTGAAGACTGTCTCGCTGTTCACTGACATTCCTGAGCTGGTCAGCCACAGTGTTGTGTGCATCTGATTTGTCCTTCAGTTGATCTTTCAGCTGCTGAATCTGTTGCTCTAAGTCACCCTTACCTTGCTCCAGCCCATTTGCCTGCACACTGGTGCTGTTTGAGGGATCAGACCCTTCGTCATGGGAGCCTGCTTTTGCCTGTGCCTGCTCCTGAAGCTCTTGCAGCTGCCGCTGCAGCTTTGCATTCTCANCAGCATGTCAAGGCATGTGCACTGCTGTGCACAGATGTATGAACATGCTCTGCACACTTGATTCACACTTGCTTGCATCAACGAGCTGGTTGGTATATCGCTGTGGACTCCTCTGGACTGATGGTAACATCCATGATCACACCCGGAACACTTGTACAAGTGATGTTCAGGCGGCGTAGCATGTACAGTTGCCTAACAGATCGGCGGGAGTCTGTGTGTTGGCATGTTGATGCTGGCTTGTAGTCATATATGCTTTTCAACATGCTACTCATCGTATACTCTACAACATGCTTCACAACATGCGCTGATCTGCACTATGCAGTGGTGTCACTGCAGGGCGGTGTTGCTGCGACATGTGGCATTTGGGCAAGAGCCCAACAAGATGCCTGAAGTAAGTCTTCAATGCAGGGCGGAACATAATCTGTACGTTTTTCCAAACGTGTCCACAGAGTGCTTGCTGCATAATGACAAGCTCTCTTGCTTGAGCTGCCTGCACAACAGCGTCACGCCATGGCGGCAATGTGCAAGTGAACATGCAATGTGGTACTGTCTCACCGCNCAGCACATGCTGCTCAAGGGCATGCAGCACTTGCAGACTGTGTTCAAATCCCAGTTGGAGAAGTAATGTGCAGCGCGTCAGGGTTCTGCAGGAAGCACAATGGCCTTGCAGCGACGAGGTAGGCATACAGCCTGAAGCAGATGGGCTTATTACTTGCCAGCCGACGTTGTACCTTGACATTTGCAGCAGCATCTGCCTCACGCTTGACTCTTGCTTCACGTTCTGACGTCAATGCTGCAGATTTGTCTGCCTGGAATGCTTGCTGAACAGCTGCTGCCTTTGTAGCATGCGACAGTACGAAGTCCACGCCAGCCTTGGCTGTGGCCTGCATTTGTGACGTGATGTTACAGGTGACTACGGGCCCAGTGCCACGCCACATGTGCTGCAGGTCTACTATACCTGTTTTGCTGCTGTGACAGAGTCTGCAGTAGGGCCTGTGGCACTCTCAACACCTTGATCTGAAAGGTCGAGAAGTTTGACAATCTGTTTGGATTGAAGCCATAGCTTAACCCCGGCTGAGTCAGCTTTGTCATCAGCCTGCACTGCGAAACAAACGGGACGCCACTGGCTGCCTGGACCCTGCAGCCAAGCATTCTGAATGTTGCGCAGTCAGCACCTGGCAAGATACATCTGGACGCACGGTTGTGCAGCCACACCTGCACATCACTCATTTCAGCCGAACCTCACAAAGCGCCGAATGGCAGCCTTCTCATCGCTCCTGTAGTTGGTGATGGAGTCAACTTGTCTTGACATTGCTGGACTCTCGAGGCTTTTACGGCGTAAGGGGATGCAGTCACAAATGCAGCTGCAAAGCCGATAGGTCAACGCGGTTACTGCATACTGCACATAGCGAGCGCTATGGCTGCACCAGTCAGTGTTGTCTATGCGGCTAGAGGCGAGAGCCTGCAAGTATTGCAGACCTTAGTTCAGCAAGTGTGTCACCAGCAGACTTTGTTGACGCCGTGGCTGCCGCTTGAAGGCGTTCCTATTTATCGTCTGTATCGCAATGCTAGCCAAGGTAATGCCTTTGCCAATCCATTACATTCACGTTAACCTCGTGTACATTGGCTAGCTATACGCTAATGCACAGATGCTGCTGTTCTGTGTAGCTGCCTCACCTGATNAGCTGCGTCCCAGGCGCCTTGTCTCATGGCATAGCCGTGACTTCACACATACACACAACTTGTATGCAGCGTTCTTGTGTGTTGGCTGCCTGCGTGGCGTTTGGTTTGTGCAGGCAGTATGTGTAGCATATGCATAAAGCCACGGCGACGCTGTACCAGTTTGACAATGATCGTGTCAACAGGATCAAGCACACGCATCCTGACAGATGTCTGTGACGCGCTCATTATGTGTGAGGGGTTCTGCTCTTGGTAACCTTTGCGATGGGTTTTATGCAGGGTGGGGAGAATCGCTTTTGCCAGAAGTGCAGATGTTACAAGCCACCTCGTAGTCACCATTGCCGCATCTGCAAGAAATGTGTACNATTTGCTTGCAGAAAAAGCAGATGTCCTCCCACGTTTAGCGCTGGAAATCGTGTACGGTATGCTTGCTGACCTTGCATCAATGCTGTTTCATGTCATTGTGTCCCTTGCTGCAGACAAGTACAAAGGGCAGCTCCGTGTGCGTTGTGCAGCCTTCTCTTTATATTCATTCCTTGGCTTCATCATGGATGGACCAGCCTCACTCTTGACAAGTCTTATTGGGTTAGAGATTGCTCCACACTTCAACCAGCCTTACTTTTCAGACTCCTGTGCTGGCTTCTGGGGCAAACGGTGGAACCTCACTGTCAGCAACTGCCTGCGTGGTCCTGTATTTGATCCTATTACTGAAGGTAAAACCAACAACTTTGATGTCACAGTAATCCGTGCCCTGGCAGCACATCGTCATGCTGCAGGGGATATCAGTCCTCGTTGCAAGCAATATGCAATCAAGACACACAGCGCTTGACAGTGTTGCAGGCATTGATGACTCTCCACGTTACAAGCAAAATGCAATCAAGGCACACAGCGCTCGACAGTGCTGCATGCATTGATGATTCTGCCTCCTTTGCAACATTTGAGCGTCATCTTATTGCAGGTCAATTCATACATTCCGACAATGGCTCACAGTCGGAACCTGGTCCCGTCAGACGCTTGATTGCTACAAGCGCATGTTTTGTGGTCAGTGGGATGATGCATGAACTTATCTTCTGGTGAGTCTTGCCAAGCTGAGTGGACTATGGGCAGCGAGGACTAGCCACATCTCTACTGTGTATCATCTTGTGCGCATGCACAGGGTGCAGCATTATGCCCGCATATACTTGACATGAAACCTGCTTGATGCCTGTCACTGGCAGACTCACCACCCAACATGTGCACATGTACCCTGCAATTCAGACAACGCAGAAGTATCATGCTGATGCTTCAATCTTTTCATGCAAATGCAGTATGCTGTTTGACCTGGACTGAAATTCTGAGTGTCACTCATGTTCCAGAACATGTACATCGCATCTTGTCTCTGAGCACAGCCTGTACAGGTACTTGATGGGCCAGCACTCAAGGCACTGGGGCTGGCTGATATTCTTTATCGTACAGGGTCCAGTTGTTGCCATAGAAAATGTCATCAGGCAACAGTTGAAACAGAACCGCATTCAGCTACCATGGCCACTTCGCGTGGCAATGACCATAGCTGTGTTGCTGACAGTAGCCGATAAGTACTTCTTTCCCCCTGTTGTTGAGAGTGGGCTGGCAGACCATGTGGTGGAGCTCATGAAGCAAAATGTTGAGGGAGTTGTGAGACTTGTGACCAGGACAGGTCATGCTGCTTTGTAGGGGGTTANGTTCTGGGTTTCCAACAGACATTGTGCCAGCTTGTGCATGTACGCCTGGACAAGCCAAAGACAAAGTGTCAACTGTCAGGGATCACAAAACCCGACAACCTTGTCATATTGGTGCACCCAGCATAGCAAATCATGAGTCTCTATGCAAGGAAAAAGGAGGACGAAGGGCGAGGAGGGTTGTTGTGGCAAAGAAGGGCTATGAGTTNCACTGACAGTACTGAGCATATGGGTGTGCAACCAACCTGGGTGTACATGTGCTGGCTCTGGAACTGAACTTTGCACGGTACTCAAACGTCACACTCTGACTGCAGCGCCTGCTGTGTCNTTATGTGTGTCACTTCTGATTTTACACTGCTTCATGTTTGACTCTGTCATTTGCACTTGATGTTAGTTGAAGTAAGCAAGTGTTTAGGCTGGTCTGCTTCTGCAAGCTGTTGCCTGACACGGACAGCTGCAGCTGTTGGGTGCAATCTGACAAACTGTCAGGTGCACTCTGTGTGTACAAGGCGGTTGCCTGCTGGCAAACCTGGCCTTTCTGGAGCACCATCCACAGCGCATGCTATTTGTCAAAGACTTGCATCACTAACCTCACACAGCTCAGTAGTCATGGGTGCTGAGATCAGCCTGACAGCGAGCTGCTAGAATGCGCTTGGCTGGCCAAGCTAGCACTTCCACAGTGTGTCAGTGCCGCGTTCAAACAACTGTCACACAGCGTAGTCACACAACGCTGNGACTCGACAGGCCAATTTGCTGGTGTTGTGGACTGCTTTAGCAAGACCTTCAAGCGCGAAGGCTTGTCAGCATTCTATAACGGGTTTGGACCCAATTTTGCTCGCCTGGGGTCCTGGAATGTGGTTATGTTCTTGACTGTTGAGCAGGTGAAGAAGCTATTCCAGCCAAAAGATTAGGCAGTGCATTGCCGTACACAATCTGTGACAAGCTGCAACAATCATGTCAGCTTCAGTAAGTTGAATTTGTGGCACATGTGCTGTAGCAATGATGGTGTTGTTGACAGCAGGCTGCATAAAGTTATGTCATGCCGAACAACCACTCCTGCAGGCGTTGGAAATGGCTGGGATTAGGGCTTGTCATGACATATTACTGCTAATGGGAAAGTTTGTTATTGCTTTGAGCTGCTTGGGACTACCATGAAGGAGTTTTGAAAGTGAAATTGTACTCATGCTTGACATAGCAAAGGCTTTACGGTTACCATGTGGACACGGGGCTTCCTTGTCTCCGCTAAAGTGAAAGCCTGCATGCTGTACAGTGCCAAAGCCAGNACAAATCAAACAACTTGACCATCAGCTTGGGTGCTGGATGCAGGTGCAGCTCATTGCAGCAACTCACACTGTCCTTCTGCAACATGGGGTCAGAGGCTGCTGTGCATGTGTCTGAAGCCATCAGCCCACGTGAGCTTCAGCCTGGACATGCCCCGCCACAGCCAAAGCTGACCAATTTAGACCTTCAGGTGACTGCGCCTGATGGGAGGTGTCCTGTCNAGGCAGCTGCCCCTCAAAGTCTTGCATCTGCTGAGCACGCTGCGCATGCTGAGCTCTGTCTTGAGCTTGACTNGGAAACACATGCCACCAACCTTACAACCATGCAAGCGGAGCTTGCTAATAGCAAGGCAGAGACTGCAGCAGCAAAGACAGAAGCTGAAGCTGCCATCAAGGAAGCAGGCATTGCGGGTGAGAAGAAGATACAGCGCCTGTCAGAGAGGACAGCAAAGGTGCGCTCAACAAACATGCACCTTCACAGGGCCAGTCGTGATTTCTGCATTCCATTCAGCCCTCGAGTTGGCTGGCAGCATGTTCGGCATGTCCATCACTCATACGCTCTGGTCTGACCTGACAGTGGCCACTCCAATCATGTGTGCCCAGTGTGATTGCAGGAACTGGAGAAGATGGAGGAGGTGCGCAGGAAGAGCAAAGCAGAAGCTGATGCCGAGCAAACCAAGGTGAGTCTTGATGTAGGCTTGGCACGCTAGGTTACACGCAGCTTCATGGTACAGCACCTCAGCACTGTACTCACCTTCTACATGCTTGTTTGTATGCAGCTACAAGCCTCGCTACAGGAGCTGGAGGCAGAGAAGGCAGGGCTTGCTGTCAAGCTGGAGGAGAAGGTGAAGCTGTACCTGGACCTGCAGGTTCATCACAGCGCACTGTCTGCCAGAATGGCAGCAGAGCAGCAAGCACTGCTTGACACTATTGAAGCTAGAAAGCAAAAGCTTGCTGAACAGCAGGTGATATTACCAACTGCNATGGGCTCAGAGCACAGTGTGCCCCTTCATGATTAGAACTGATCCAGCATGCAGTAGACTTGCAACCACAGTCTGTGAGGGGAGGCTGCAGCATGACAGCTAGGAATCGTGAATGGACAAGGGTCACACTGACAGATATGAGGCAACATTGCAGCAACGGCTGCGGGTGTGCCAACAAGCATCCAGCTCATGATGTGCTGCATGGCACTGACATTGGCGTGGTGTGCAACAGAGGATCCAAATTTGCAGGCTGAACACGTCGTGCAATGCTACATGTAACTACAGCATAGAGTACGCATCGCTGTACTGGGCCTGCAGCCAGATGATTGATTGTGCTGTATTCACCCAACTGAATGCCAACATTGCATGCTGCAGCTTGCAGTGTGTGCTTGTGTCTCAAGAAGAAGAAGAACATAATCCCAGGTTTTGGCCAGGAAGTAAGAGAATGTGTTTACTTACCCAACTGGATGCCAGCATTGCATGCTGCAGCCTGCAGTAGCAGCTGCTGAGTGTCACAAGACTTCAGGTTCAGCTCAAGCCTCAACTTGTGTGAGTCCCGAGCCTGCCCTTCCTTTGCGACCACCTCCTGAACATTTGAGCCTGGCATTGCCGAGTCTTGTGTGGCTGTGTCCTGACTAGCTGAGGCTTGAGCAGCTGAGCTCTGGGTCGTCAACCCCTGAGGAAGCAAGGTCTGGGTGCACAGAGCAATCGGGTCAGCTGGTAGTTGGGGTACACTAATGACGGTCATGTCGCCTGAGGGTGACAGGCCAAACTCAATGGCAGGTGGGGGCCTGGCAGGGGTCCCTGGGGGCTGCTGGAGGGGTATGAGAGGGGGCCGCTGAGCATTGTTCCTCTGCTGTTTGTCTGTGTCGGCGTTGTCCTGAAGGTTCTGTGTCTGACTGGTGGGGGGTGCAGCTGTCTGAATGTCAAGCCAATACGAGCACCTGCACCATATACAGAAGCTGTAACCCAGGAGAACATGTTGCATGTTGCTCTGCTGCAGTGCTCAAACTTTCGAGTGGGTAGTTTTGACTTGCAGAAACTCTAAAGCGCAAAGCATGCATGTATTGTGTTTGCAGAGACCGAACTGTGCAGGAGCCATGCTCATGATTTAGGCATCCAGCTTAGTTTGTCATTGTTTGCAAAATAGCAGCAGCTCGCATCCCAAGTCAAAGCTGTTTGCAATTGGAGCAAGGCTGACTACAACTGAAGGAGCTTTGAGCAATGTCACAGTGGCAAAACCTGTACGATTGTCATTGAAAACGAAGTGAGGAAATGAAAATAAATGAGTATAAAAGCAAAGATGAAAACACAATTTGATGTCAGATCAGGGGCACTACCTGATTCCATTGGACAACACAGCAGCAGCGTTCAGCTTGATCAAGCTAGGCCACTTTCCCATGGCTGCCATCAGGCGCTGCAAGCTGCCGTGCACCTGCTGCAGCACAATCCTGCCCGCGATGGTCCCCAATGTGTTCTGCAGCAACTGCAAGGGATGGACTGCTCCCCAGGGCAGCGCAGCTGAGCCCTCAAGGGCTTTCTGTGGATGCCCCTGGGAGCCATGCTGACTAGACACTGATCCTGACCCGCCAGGAATCTGCTTTGGTATCGCAGCTGACTGATCAGAAGTTGATGGCACCACGAGTGAGCCATGCTGTGCATGCTGTGCTGCTTGTGCTATGTCTGTCTTGTCATCATGTGCATCTGAAGCCTGCTGCGCTGACTGTGCTGTGTCAACACCCTGCTGGGCATGCTGTGCCTGCTGTGCTGCTTGCAGACTGTGCTGTGCTCTGACATCAGCAGCAGCCCACATGCTGTGCTCCAGCTCAGCTTGCAACGCTGCCTGTTGCTGTGCTTGCAGGACAGCATCAGGTGCATCTGCATAGAGTCAGGAAGGTCAAATCCAGATCTTGCAATACGACCATCAATTGTCTGTACACTACTTAGGGCTAACAGTGTGCGCCAGGTGCTCAAGCATGTACAGACTAAATCAAGCCGCAAGCACAGTGTACTGAACCTGTAAGGTTTGCATAAGGCAAGTTCGCGGAAGTATTGCTGATTGGTGTTGCACTGTTATGGACCACGTCTGGTCATTCTTGCAGCTGTAGGGGGACCCTGAAATCTAGGTGTCCATGCAACGCAGGGTACACACAAGGGCTCATGCAGCAGTGCCAAGATTTGACCGTTGTGGAACCAGAACACTGTAAACAGAGCTTGTAGACCACGCTGTGAAGTACAGGCAGGCACATGCCACACAGCCCTGACATGTAGTTAGAAGACACTCTGATGCAGCTGTGACTGCGCTCTTGAAGATGCCACCCTGCATGCAGAGAACACATAGGAGTCGTGTGTTACCTGGTAGGATCTCAAACGACAAGAGCCGCCATCGATACTTCTCTTTGTGCGGTCCTGCATGTTTGTCTGGCACAAAAGGCCTGCTTGCCTGCTCTGTATTGGCTGCCTGACCGCTGTCGACGGCAACATCCAGCTCAGTCAGCTTCTGTGCAGCTACAGCTTGTTGGTGCTGGGGTTGCCCTTGCTGCTGCTGGGGATGCCCTTGCTGCTGCTGGGGTTGCCCTGGCTGCTGTTGAGGCTGCCTTGGCTGCTGCTGGGGTTGCCCTGGCTGCTGCTGGGGCTGCCCTGACTCCTGCTGGGGATGCCCTGGCTGCTGCTGGGGTTGTCCTGGCTGCTGCTGGGGCTGCCCTGACTGCTGCTGGGGATGCCCTGGCTGCTGCTGGGGCTGCCCCGGCTGCTGGACATGTCCCACAGGGCTGGTCTGGGGAATGCCCTGGTGCTGCTCCACAGCCAGCTCGACAGCAGGTGCCTCAGCTAACGTCAGCACGGCAGCATAGTAGCGCTGAAAGCTAACCTTGACGCTGCCATTGCTGATCTTGTCCAGTGACATCCCCTCTGGAAGTTGCTCCTGCAACAGCATGACTTTGTAAGCAGTTGCCGGCATTTTCAAAACAGGGTTCCACTCGTGCCTAAATGTAATTGTGGTGCTTGCTGTTACAGACACATTGTGATCATGATGCTTGCTGCTACAAGCCACAGTTTGTTGAAAACTGCTTTTGAATTTCAAAATGTCTGGCTGCCACAATGCATCATGCATCACAAACAGGACATGCTGCTGGTGTTTGGACAGGCATGATGGCAGTATGGTGCCGTGAGTGCCTGTCATACTGTTGAAAGTATTTCAGGTGCCCTGAACCCAAGGGGAAGAGGCTCGGGCAGGCTGTGTTGCTCTCAACAACAAACCAACCTTGAGCAGCTGGCTCCGTATAAGGAAGTCCATGAACCGCAGCGATGCTTTCCTGTCATCCTCACTTGGTTTGGGAGCACCACCCAGGTCACTGATGAGTGATGGTAAGTCATCATAAGCCCCTGTGGTTACCAGCAATGGCTGATGTTGGGCAGAGTTTGGTGCTGCCTAAGGCCTTATTGCTATCTTGCAGGCCAGACTGACATGGAGCATGCTGGTTGCACATTTGCCATGTATGAGAGAGTGTGCAAAGACATCAGTGCAAACATTGACAGCGTGCAGCCTGACCAGGATTTTTTCAAAGCAACAGCACAGCAGGGTGTTTGTAAATCCTGTACACCAGAGAGTGCTGATGTAGATACATGGTGTCATCTTTCACTACACAGAGCAACAATGTTGTACATAAGTAGGGCAGACCTGTCTCAAGCACTGTCTTGGCAGTAAAGACGTCATGCAAGGGTGCAGCAGTCGCTTTTAGCTCCTGATTCAGGAAGTACAGCTGATCAGCGGCCTCTCTGATGGCGTCTGCATGGTTGCTTGCCTTGGACAGAACCTTGCCGACTTCCTTTGTGGCCATGGCCTGTCACGCAACATTGCAATGTCTGATTGCACAGAATGCACATTGCAAAGCCTGTCACTTTGGGGCGTATGATATGTGTGTTACACGCTTTTGACATACAGCACTGCTGATAGACGGTGAGCACCAACTTAAGGAGAGTTCTTACTTTGTTGGACCATTCCACCAAGACATGCAGACGCAAGAGCCTCTGTCGGGTGGCGTGCAGGTGCAGCAATAGAGCATGCTTCCTGTGTACCAGACACCGACTCTGAGACTCGAAGTGTCAACACGGTCAGTAGAGTCGCCATGCGCGAGATGCTAGAGGCGATGGTATGCGTGTGCATGCAGGGGCCTAGCTCAAGCCGGTACCTCTCCTCATCAGAGAGTGCAGGCACGGCTTGGCTAACGTCCTGCAAGCCTTTGTAGGCAGACTCTGCAACATTCTCGACCAACTGCTTGAGCTGTACAAGTTGCAACGCATTGTCGGGCCCTAAGGCCGCCATGCTGGACATCAAAAACTCTCGTAGTGTTCCGACAGGTCAAGGCCCAACATCGAAAGTTTGGCCTCAACAACGCGTATACCAAGCAAGCCTCAAACATTTGCGACTGATGACTGCACGTTCAGCGACTTCGTAAACGCGCAACATGACTCTGCGCCCGGCCTGCCTCGGCGAAAAGCGCCATCGAGCAGGAGTTGCACATTGTTAAGCTCAGCGGCAAATGCTGGTTTGGCGCTGAACGTCGTTTGACGCTTGCCGTTTAGAGCGTTATGCCTAAGCGTTTTGGAGAGGACAACCTGCATAACAATCATAATTCAGGCAAATAACTGTTTGCTTAAGCGAGATCTGCAGGTGCACGTAGCAGAGCTTCAGCTTCAGCCTGCCCTCGATCGAAAGGGGTACAGTAACGTGAGCCGTAAACGCTACATGGTGGCAAGCAATGCACCATGATGCAATGCAAAGCACCGGGTGTCATGGTTACGTAAGCTGTATACAGCCCTGCCGTGCTGAGCTGACCCACCCCTGGCTGAGCTGAGACTGAAGCTGTACCTGACAAGCCGTACAGACAAGCTGACAGTGAAATGTTGCATGCTCTGCTGGCCAAGGGTCCAACGATTGCCACAAGCAGGCTGATTCAAGCACGGTGTGACCATGGTGCGAAGTACGCAAACAGTTTGAATGTGTTAAGGGTGTTGATCATGCAGATTGGTTATTGTTGCCCTTACCAAATACTTCAGTACCCGAACTTTGACCCTTTCGGAGATGCAGCTTGAGCTGCAGCGACCCCGCTGGCGGAGCTCGAGCTGGGAACGACTGTAGTATTAAAGTTTGGCAATCGATTTGCCGCTGTGCTGTCACCTATCGACATTCTGTTGCCCGATCGCAAGGCACTAACCACGGCATGCACAATTTAGGCGGTCAACGACTGATCTAGCTCGAAAGGCACGCAATAAGTTTCTGACAGCGGCGTTGCAAGCCAGCAAGACCCTGGCAATGGATTATTGGAGACGAGTGCACTGGATACCTGTTGCGCTTGTGCTGTTTGCAGCTGTAGTCTGGTCTCCACAGGTAGTTTAGGCGTTCAAACTGGCCTTGGCCAGAGCTGTGACTGACATCCAAAGTCGTCTCCGCAACTCTGCGGTGCGCAAAGGTAGCTATTACCTTGCAGGCAGGCGACAGCTTGGGCTGGAGCAAATCGCTGCAACTCCCTCCGCAGGCAGCTGTTGCCTCTATTTTCCACAATGCTACAATATGGACTGGTGATACAAAGGTCCGCATCTCTGGCTGCTGAGTTTGTCACTGAATGCTGCACCGTTATCATTCACCAATGTATGTAGCCTAGTGCATAGTACTTTGTTAGGAGCACCACTCAACTCTGAGCATGACTTTGAGCAAACAACGCTTCAACTATAATTTGTGATGGTTATGATTTGTCAGGCACCTTGGGCTGAAGCCATTGCAGTGGATGCTCAAGGACAGCTGACTGCTGTGGGAAGCTCAGCAAGCATTCTGCAAGCGGCAGAGGAAGGAACGGTCCTCCACGACCTTGCAGGCGCTTTTGTGACTCCTGTGAGCATGCTGTGACTACAATTGCCTGAAAGTCTCATTAGCATGGCAAGGCACAGGTATTATGTCTGTGTGCCATTGCAAGTGATGTGAGGGCCCTCATTGTCCTTGCTCACCTGCTGAACCAGGTGTGACTTGATCTGCTCAGACTGTAGGAGACAAGGCATCAATGTGAATTGTGTCGGCAAAACTTGATATTGTCTTCAGTCTTCCGTACATGTTGCTGAGTTCAGCTGCTGCTGTGGCTGCTGCTGCATCAAGAGTGCTTTGCCCCACCGCTGCAACAATGCAGAGCACACACACTGCACCCTGCACATATTGATGGTTTAGTCCAGGTTTTGATTGATGCCCATGTGCACAAGATGGAATCAGGACTGATGCTGCAGAAATTTGCTGCTGCTGCGGGTGCTGCTATGACTGCTGCTTCATCAACAGTGCTTTGCTCCACCACTGCAACAATGCAGAGCACTCTGCACATGCTCACGGTTGACTGCAGGGTTTGGTTGATGCCCATGTCCACATCATGGCCGGTGGACTGACACTGCAGAGAGTGGACTTGAGGGGAGTGGGCAGCAAAGCCGCATTTGTGGCAGCTGTGGAAGCGGCTATTGGTGAGCACATCAAGCAACAGCGGTGCTGTTCATGTCAGATGCGTGACATGTGCACTGCATGAAGTGGAGCTCACAAATACAGCCTGAAAAGATTTGCTCTTGTGCTGTGAGTGCCCTGTGCTGAGTCAGCAGACTCATGAGTCAGCAATTTTTATTACAGGCAATGCCTACAAATGTGCCCCTGCACTCTGGGTATCCTCATGGTGTGACTCATGCAGCAGTTCTGCCCCTGCAAGCGACAGCTAACACAAAAGGCAGGTGTACATGTCGCCGCTGAGCCGCTACTAGCTGTGTGTAATACCCAAAATGTTCTGCTGTGGGGGTATGCTGTATGCTGTTTCCTCAGCATGTGGGATGTAACCCTTGAGTAGGTGCATAAGTCCATAGACTAGGCATCCAGGCTGCATGCCTCTGCAGACACAACCCGGCCAGTCCAATGCTATATTGCAATGGAGCTGTTGGTTGACTTCAAGCTGATAGTGCTGTCTTGTAAAATACCTTTATTTGATGCAGACTCAGCATCCCCAGGGGACTGGATCCTGGGTCATGGATGGGCAGAAGCCAATTGGGGAGGCCAATTTCCATCCATTTCATGGCTAGACCCTATCGCACCCCAAAACCCTGTGATGCTGTCCCGCATGGACATGCACATGGCTGTAGTGAACTCAGCTGCTCTGAGACTTGCTGGACTTGATGACATGACTGAGTCACCCATGGGAGGTCGAATAGACAAAGACGATGAAGGACACCTGACTGGACTATTAGCGTGAGTAGTAGCTCAGTCATCCTTCAACAGTGCTGCAAGATTTTCCTGCATTGACCTGCTTGCTGCTGGTTGGCAAGTAATACACAACTGCATTATTGCTGTTATCATTATCACTCTTTTTCTTATTCTTATCAATCATAGAGTGATTACTATTGGAGATTGATTCTTAATTCTTGAATAAACAATCATTGTTCTGCATTGCAGGGATCATGCAATGAACTTGGTGAGTGACCATATCCCCAAGCAGACTCACAAAGCCAAACAGGCCACAATGCAACTCGCAATGCAGCACCTCCTCAGCAAAGGCATGCTACCCCTTTCACTCTTGCTTGTACTGGTGCATGTCACCTTTGACGGCATGTCATTCGTGCTGCTTGCTGCCTACCTTCCGTGGGCAAGCTGCTTCTTGTCTTTGAAGGTGCATTATTGTTGGTATAACAGTCATACATCAATTGTACCATGGAATTACACAAGTATGTATGTACATACCAATGATATCCATGTTGATATGCCTGGCTGTGGTGTGCAGTTGCTATGCTTAGGCAGTATCCAGTCTTGGCAGTGATCATGCAACAGCTCATGCATCTTTGACGCTGCTGATGCTGCATGGGCTTAAGTCCGTGTTGGCTTCACAGTATACAGTGATGTGAAAGCCATACATCACACCTAACATCACCAACCCACCATCAAGCACTGCTTGTACTTCATTAGCTGGGCAGGTTGCTCTGATGCCAGGTTAGGGGCAGCATTTGGGCAGCGCATGGCAGTTGTGCATGGCGAGCATAAACTTGTGAAGCACATATGCACATCAAATTGCTGATTTGCATGACTCAAGCAGCATTCACAGGGTTTGCTGCACCATGCAAGAATATAATTGCTTCACCACGTTTGGGCAGTGGGGTTTACCTGTTTGGTGTAGGCTTTGTCAAAACGACCATTAATCTGCTCAGTACACAGACATCATTGTTGTGATAACATTTCCAAGTTTTTCTGCCATCCTCAATGACATTGCTCTGCCTCTGTGCCGCAGGTATCACAACAGCATGTGACATGGGTCCAGTGCAGGACAATGCCGACGCTTGGGACACTTTGGAGAATGTNAGTATGCAAGGCACTACACCTGTCACGCATGAGCTAGGCAGCATGGTGGAATGACGAATTGTGATGCAAGTCGCAAGCAATGTTCTGCTTCAGTGATCAATCAATCAAATGTTTTCGATGTCCTGAAGACCAGTCGGGGGCCAACAGACAACCGAAGCATACAGTGAACCAAAACGACAATATTTGTGGTGTTCGTGTAGCATCAACGTAGAGCTGGGGATGTCATGGGGATAGACAATGGCGTGTCCCTTCCGCAGCACGTGTCGTTTACGCAGAACGTATCTCTTTCGCAGGGCCACAGAGTTTCAGCTGCAGGCACAACATTGTTTTTGCTGTGCCTACAAGAACGTGTACCAGCAATCTAGTTGGTGGTGGTGCAGCTGCAGTCACACCCAGGATGTAGAGGAGTAGCAACATTGGTTTTTACTGTATTGCACAGACTGGCAGAACATGGGAACCAGGCTAGCTGGACTATCCCATCTGTGCATGCATTGCACTAGCCTGACTGCCACTGCTGTGCAGAGAAGCCTTGTTCTTGATGGTGGCCTTTCTGACCAGAACATGCTGCCGAACTGAATGTCTTGAGCACCCTGCAAAGCGGCCCTGGGGTTAAGCCCTGTTGGGCTTAGTGACCAGAACACAATGTCATGCGCCCCCTGTTAACCGGTCCCTAGGTGAAGGCCTGTTGAGTAAAGCCTAATGCTGGTGCAGGGGCGGGTAGCATGTGAGGTGAACTCAGGGGATGAGCTGGCTGCCACTGAGCTCATATTCGGCGGGGTGCTGACTCAGCTGACCCCTGAAGAAGCTGTGGCTGTTCTGTCAGCGCTGGTCTTCCAGGTATTCTGCTACCCCATGCAACCATCATTGTTGTAGACCTGATGACTGCTGACACTGACCATGCAACCTCNAGAGTGGACTTGAGGGGAGTGGGCAGCAAAGCCGCATTTGTGGCAGCTGTGGAAGCGGCTATTGGTGAGCACATCAAGCAACAGCGGTGCTGTTCATGTCAGATGCGTGACATGTGCACTGCATGAAGTGGAGCTCACANACACACTGCACCCTGCACATATTGATGGTTTAGTCCAGGTTTTGATTGATGCCCATGTGCACAAGATGGAATCAGGACTGATGCTGCAGAAATTTGCTGCTGCTGCNACTGATCTAGCTCGAAAGGCACGCAATAAGTTTCTGACAGCGGCGTTGCAAGCCAGCAAGACCCTGGCAATGGATTATTGGAGACGAGTGCACTGGATACCTGTTGCGCTTGTGCTGTTTGCAGCTGTAGTCTGGTCTCCACAGGTAGTTTAGGCGTTCAAACTGGCCTTGGCCAGAGCTGTGACTGACATCCAAAGTCGTCTCCGCAACTCTGCGGTGCGCAAAGGTAGCTATTACCTTGCAGGCAGGCGACAGCTTGGGCTGGAGCAAATCGCTGCAACTCCCTCCGCAGGCAGCTGTTGCCTCTATTTTCCACAATGCTACAATATGGACTGGTGATACAAAGGTCCGCATCTCTGGCTGCTGAGTTTGTCACTGAATGCTGCACNCATGAATCATAATTGTACACTAGCTGCCGTCATACGTGGCAGGTTCATGTTTATTTGCAGGCAGTACAATGTGTGCACAAGGTGCAGCGCAGCAGTCCCAGTCTCACGAGGTTTTGGATGGGCTGATGGCTGCCCCTAGAAATGCTTTTGTGTCTTATACTAAGTCAAGTAAGTCTCAAGCCTGATTGTATGTAAGTTGTAGTGTAGTTTGCTGCCATATCTATTGCTGACGACTGCATTGCATGGCATGGCCTTTGTTTGTGNCTAAAGATGTTCTTTAGGCACGCTGGCAGTGCAAAGCTGAGACGTGTTGTCTGTTGTCCTCTGACAGGTTAGGCACAGCCTTGCGTGCCAAGACTGTCAGAGCATTTGCTCTCAAATGACGCTGCACAGTCCAAGTCCACCTGCTGTTTGCAGCCCAAAACGCTGCTTGACACAAGCTGCTACATCTACTGACTTTGACATCTAGTGAGCTGTGCTGCTTCCTTGCTGTAACTCGACTTTCAACGGTCAGTAACAGCTTTGCGCAGTATCTCGGTGAACCGTAACGGCGTGAATACGGGCTCAAAAAGCAGATACAAGTTTTTCATCCATACCTGAAACACTATTCGACCTGCAGTGCTCGCTACCGGAAGTGTAGCTGCTTTGGCTGCTTGCCGGATGCTTTGACCATACCGTTTCTGATGTCGTTCTCGCTTGGGTATATTTGTCATCCCAAAGGCACTCAGTATTTTCATGTCCGCACACGAACCTTAGACTGCGACTCCTTGTACTATCAGTTCCAATCCACTTCACTGCATGTGCTTGTGAGGTAAAAGACACAGTAATAGGTAGGTATTCAGCAGCGACTGGCCCGACACGGAAGACGAATGGTGGTTGAGTAACAACAAAAGCTACTTGATATTGTAGCACACAGCGAGTCATGTTTGACACGTACAAGTCGTGGATGGCTGCAATGAACCATTCCCGCAACTACGAGTCAATTGTCAAAGGTCAACAACAATTGACGCAAGCGCTACAAGCTTTGATGCAGCCTACAGCGCTGTGCTGTGCTGTGCTGTGCTGTGCGGTGCTGTGCTGTGACAAAGTGCGCTATTTTTACGGTGTACCTTGGACCTGAACGCAGTGCAAGGCACATGTGTCTTGGACCTGAACGCAGTGCAAGGCACATGTGTCTTGGACTTGAACGCAGTGCAAGGCACAGGAATGTCGGGGTGACTGTCCTTTTTGGGCTGCAATACGCAATTCCAATGGCTGGTGTAAGAAACCAATCGACTCTACATGAGCTTGGCATCAGGCGATCAACGAGCTTTATGTGTAGCTGACGAAATAAGACCAGTATCTATCATGCAGCACTCAACCCTGAAATTGAGCTGAGTCAGGTGGCTCTGGTTCCATTGGTGAAGACAGTCGATGCTGCCAGTTGGATGCTTGTTGTACAGCGCATCAGTGGGAGAGTTGCAAGCACTTGTTTGGAAAGCCATTTTGCACTCACGACACGGCGGCGTAGTACAACAGCATTACCGGCTGTGATGTCTCTTCTTGCTTGTCCTGTCCTTTACTGCAACGCTTCTATCAAGACCAAGTCAGATGCGCCATGAGGCCACCCTGGAGACACTGCTCGCATGATTGATGAGCCCGCAATTAGCATGTCCTACATCTTAGTGAGCAGATGAGCAATGTGTGAGTCACAACTGCAGCAGCGGCTGGTTGTCAGCACATCGCAACACCCTTTTGGTTGTCGAAAGCACGCGGCAGAGCGCGTTCCTAGCAACGCAATAGAACCGATGAAAATACATCCCTCCCTTTCTTGGGGGTTCTAGCGTTGCATCTATTGGCATTGGTGCATTGGTAGGGCCGAATCTCGGCCCCGATTCTCACAACATACGTGTCACTGTCAGTGCATGAGCATAAGCATGGCCAATGCAGGGTGATCATGTAAGCAGCAAAGTTGCATCCTTGTAAGCAACAGTGCATTGGATAGGGAATCACTGTATCTGGTCGATCGTGGCTAAAAAGAATGGTGGTCACTATGCTCAGGTTCAGCAAGGTCACGCCTGAGGTGAGGGGTACACACGGTTTGTCATGCGGAAGAGGTGGTCCGGCAATCGGCAGCGATAGGATGAGGCTGAGGCTCCAAGCAAGGCCGGCAAAGTGCGGGAGGCCTCACAATACTCTTTCTTCCTGATTTTGCAAAGCAAGGTCTGCTGATTGGTCGTACAGTCAGCAGCTGCAGCTAAATGGACGAGGACGTGTTGAGACTTTCTATGAGGCACTGAGCAATGAGCCAGTCATTTGTAACGCAAAGCGTTGTGAAGCAGCAGGCTGAGGTGCAAATCAGCCTTGCACTGCAAACGCCTGATGATATGACCGGCCATAGGTGACCGGCCAACAGCATTACAAGGCCACTGACAGCGAGAGCTGAGCCACTGTGCTTGTTCCGTTGAGCTCACTCTGTTGAACTTTGAGCACTTGAACAACTTCTCAGTCAAGACATTCAACATTACTCGCGTGGGTTTGTCAAGTATCTATGTCTATTGTCAAGTATCTACATAACTTATGGTACGCGCGGCGTTTCAAGCACGTCAATGTAGACGCATAAGCCGAGATACAAGTGGCTGTAGGCCAGCCGTCTAATGTGTGTCAAAATCACAAGCGACAGTCTTATAGCACATAGCAAGTAAATCCTCTGCTGCTCAAGTGCCGGTTCAGACTCCGCGCAGGGACGGGGAAGGTCATTTAAAAGGTGTCAATTATACTCCAACGTACGTTTGCGAAGACAAACTCTTATCTGCACAAAAATACATCGGTCAATTATGCAATAGCAGTCCTTGTTTTGCTTACCTTTCTGTTGAGACACTTTCTCTCAAGCTTCTGCACGTCAGCCTTCCATCGAGCCTTTTAGTGCCCTGAATCTACAATCAGCCATATACCTTTGGACCAATGTCCAATGACTGCTGCTACGAGCGAGCATGATCTCCCGGCAGCAACCACGCTCATACACTCTGCGCAAGCAGCTGTGACTTAAAACATTAGCTACCTGTAGGTCTGGAAAGCTGATGTGGGCTTGTTCCCAGTGCCACCACAAAGACGGGATGGGCATTGTGTACAAAGATCAAGAACAGACTACAATATGTGGCAGAGTCAGAATTCAAGCGCTTCAGCTACACAGACCATGCACCAAGCAATGTTGGAACAATGTTGGAAGACTGCTTGCTTGCTCGCGTAAACTCTAGCATTGGCATACATTGGTCTAGTCGACGTACCTACGAGGAGGTACACGAGGCAGAAAACGCCTGGCAGGGTGTTCCAATTCGCCTCGTGCTTCAATAGTGCTATCTTCCGCGAGTCAAGTGGGGTATTGATTTGTCCAGTGAGGATGAGCGATACCTAGCAGAGCGTGTCTTGAAGTCTCCAGTCATTGTGTAAAACTATCCCAAGGGAATCAAGGTACGTCAATCTGTAGCAACTGTAACAGCCTGTAAGTACAAGCACCGCCTGACATAGGCACTGTAAGCGTGCAAGACATGTCCTGTTTTTTGAACTGACTAGACCGACAGACCTCGCTGCTCCACTTGCAGCAACTTTTGCATTGCACTGCCAAAAGACTGAGTGCTTTGTATTTGCAAGATGTCAACACCCATAGCATGTGTTTCCGGCAAACAAGCCAGGACAGCACCATGTTTGTTTTTGTCACGCTGCGGCCAGCTACCTCAGAGTCATGTATCGAGCTCTTTGACGTTGATACGTACCCAGCAATGATGTCTGCTAGAAGCTTCTGTGAATCGGTCAACACCTGTCTGAGCACCAGCAGCCGAAAGTGTTGAGAGCCTGGAAGTCCTGTTCGAACTTCTTTCAGATATTCTTACGCTGGCAGCTTTCCGCGACTTGACGACGCAGCTACTCAGGGATTGAACAGGGCCGCGAAACCTAAGGTAGCACCCCTCCCTTGATCATCATCAAGAAATTCTGCAACTACAGGCCCCCTATACTCTCACAATCTGCGGAGGTCTAGCCTATTGCAGCGAAGACTGTCCGTAGTCAACTTCAAAGTAGCTGCAGTGGTTTGAAACGCACTCTTTAGACAAATTTTTAATCTGATGAATCGTTCTGCATTAAACCATATTAAACCTGGTTGTGCTTATTATGAACTCAAGCCACGACTGCAGACTCCACCGTCTGCTGCAGGGGCTTCGCCTCCTTCAAAAAATGGTTTTGATCCCTATGTGGGGAGGTTTGCAAAATTTGCCAACAGGCGCCAACCCCGGAGGGAGTCAGGACTATGTTCAACTTTGTAGAAACTTAGCGTCGCGTCAACAAAAAAGCAACTGCTTCGACTCGCTACAAGCTTTCACTGTTCACTCTCACGGGAAATTGAGAGTGTTGGGTCAGCGACCTGTAGCTTCATGCGTGCTTTCAAATGCAAGCTCCAAACGCGCCCAGAATTGTGCGCTCACGTTCTGGTATCCGGAAGACCGGATTCGCTAAGCCGAGGATCGTCTGGTATCGTCTTCTATCAGCCCGCACAAGCAGCGACGAATGACAATGTGGGATGGTGCGTCTCTCAACGGAAACTGCGCCCAAATTAAGTCTCGCCTTGAATTCAAAAAAACAACGTCCTGAATCACGGTTGCTAGTGTAACTACCACCCAGTTGAGTGCTGTCTGTACGTAAATTGTGCTGCGGCTGCATATATAGGATAGGTGGCGGATGCCGGACCGCCTGCACACCTACATACGTCCGGCCAGAGTTTACAAAAGGCTTAGGTCGCAATCGCATGGTCTCGTTGTAGCACGCGTACTCAGTATCGTTCGACCGTCAGATGTTATATAGACATGTCTAGTTTGCATGTCAAAGTGGTAAAGTGCTACAGGTAAAACCTACTGGGAAGGTTTGCAAGCTGAGCATTCTGTCACAACAGCGTTACCAGCTGAGCCTTCTTCACCATCAGGTGTCGTGAGTATCATCAGCTGTGAGCCTGATCTCAACCAAGACTAGCAGTGACTCAACGTTGTGGCACAACATATGTCACCATTCAGCAGGGCGGCTGAAAGGAACAAAAGCTTGACAGAATGACCTGTTATCACAACGTGCTGTTAGCTGTCAGGTTGTACTACCTTTGCCGTTCAAGCTTGCTGCGTTTTCATCTCAGCATTTTAGGCTGCGACACTGTTACTGCATACCATGAAAACAGGGTAGTCGGACAGGTTGATGATGCAAGTCTTACTGTTCAGTGTCAAAACAGCAGTCAACGCAATGTGGGCGAGCGCGAACGACGTTGCCACCGGCTGACATGTGGCTGGGCTGCAGTCTGAGCTGTGTGCTGAAGCTGTGAGATCTGCTGTCTGAGCTGCCGGTCACAAGTATGGGACGAGGCGTGCGCATGGGGGAAGTGAAGTATGAATGAATACCTGAAGAGCAACACGTAGAAGCGGTCGGACGTAGGGGATGTAACCAAGCGCAATCTCACGGTCCAAGGCACACTTCGAGGCACAGGCACAGGCAAGGGTGTGCAGGCACACAAGCACTTGTGACCGGCTGCTGCTGGGCTGTGTTGAGAGTATGTGGTTTCTGGCTGTGGGTATGATGTAAGCAAGAGCTAGGTCTGCAGCATCATCGCGAGCAGAATATCTCCTGCAGCGCTGCAGCAAAGATCGTGCGAGCAGGGCGCCCAGAATGGCCCTGGGCGCTCCTGATGATGACACAGAGAGAGATGATTACACGCTTTGGCCAGCCAACAAGTCTGATCACGTGTGTCAGTAAACTGACAAGTTTCTCCATCAAATATGTTCATAAGTATGAAAATGGGACAACATCGCTCTAGCCCCAACAACCAGCAGCCAATGTGAAAAACCCCTAGCCCAATACCGACACACAAAGCAACACATGTCTTATCTCTGGGGATCCTAGTACGATGCAAATGCTGTAGCCTGAGTACACTGCCTGGGAAGCATGCTGAAATGCAGACAACAAAACAGTTCAGTGACAAGTGACATGAACATGTGTAACAATGCATTCATATAATGCTATAAACACAGTATGCCAGCTAATATAGCTGTGCTAAGCAACTTGTGGAAAACTTTTCCCAGACAGCCATTTGTACCCAGGCGTGTGTATTGAAAAAACATGCTACATCCCCAGAGATCTACTATAGTTGTGTAAACAACATGCAATCATGAATACAGTGTGTGCGGTCTTTCTAGGGGAGCACAGTAAAGCACGCAGAATACACAGCTTCACCTCCCTGGGTTATGCTGTCTCTGTCCTGGAGATGTAAATCTGTCGTCAGCATTGTCTCCTGGCATCGGCGCTGCTGCTTCTCCACATGTTGCTGTTGTAACTGATTCTACCAGGGAGCAAAGCACGTGAAACACATGCAAGACTGACTCATTGCGATCGACATCCAGCTTGCGCAAACAACTCGCACAGATCGCGACCGGATTCGGCGAACGTCCGGGTCGTCAGTGTGCACATCATCTCGAGCTGATGCTGCTCGTGCTTTTCGCGTCTGCCGTAGCGTTGTCAGCAGTGATCTTCTCGGCAGTCAAGGGAGCTGCGCCTTTACGACGTCGTTACAGTGCAGTATCCGACGAGGTGATGCAGTCTTGCCAGGTGTCAACCTACTTTTCATCTATTGATTGCTTTCCTGTGCTCACGCCAGGAACACGCCTCGAATCCGCACACACAGGCGTCAGCAGCTGATGAGAATGGCGCAGCCGCGCTCAGGTGGGTTGTTGTGCCTACGGCTGACGAGCTTGTACAATGCAAGCGTAGTCAGGTGCTGATACTCCTGACTTTCTGCGTTACCATCAGCCGTTGGTGCTGCAGAGCCTCTATCGTTCCAGTCGGTTGCGTGCTCACACTGATGCTGGGCTGTGTCGCCTTACTTGCGGGAACACAGCGAAGTGGAGGTGATAAGTGTTGCCATGTGTCTCGTCACTAGCCCACAATATGGCGGTTCTTGTACCACTCTGCAGGACCCCTTGACTGGCCCGCAGTTGATCCGAGCACAACTTGCAAGGCTGCAGGAGGGCCTGACCGTCTCCTGCAGCTTGGCGATCTGCATGGCTTCCAGTTGCCCATACGTACCAGCTCCAAGCTAGCACAACAACTTTTCAATGCGGTAGAATTGAGCGCAAGATATCAACCCCTTGTCCCAAGCCTGTTGCACCTGTTCATTGCATCGCATTGTATGACGCTGTATCATGCTTGCTTGATTGCATGCCAGGGGGTCTTGCTGAAGGCTAATTTCAACCAGGTTGAGGCTCTGCATGCCTTCAAGATGGCTGCAGCAGCTGATCCAGCGGCAGCAATGCCGCACTGGGGCACAGCGTATGCCCTTGGCCCAGATCCCAACAGGTTGGCAGTGCTCTGTGCAGAATCATGCTGTTGCTTGGTCCTTACAGCGAATCCGTTTGGCACCATACAGCAGCTGCAAGAGCAGAGCTGTCCTCTACACTGAGCAATCAGAAGTGTCATGATTTGCGTGGTACACAGGCACGTGACGGAGACAAGGCAAGCATTCCCTTCTTTCAGCCTGGATGATTTCAAGTTAGCTCAAGCTGCAGCAGAGCGTGGACTGCATCTAGCTCAAGCTGCAGCTGCTGCTGAGCCCAGCTCACAGGTGACCCAATGATGTGACAGTCACACAGCACCTTCCTCCAAAGCATCCCGGGTTACAGCACGTGCATGGTATGCATGGTAGGCAGGCGTCATCACCNGTATGGACATCCACTTCCTGCTGCAGTCGTGGTGTGAGCCCTCCTGAATCTTATCTTAAGTTGCAAATGCCCGCACTGCATTGTTGGAGAGCGGCTTTAGACGTGACATACATGCTGCATTGACAACAAAAAGGTACACCTTGCCCAAGTCAGGACTGAAAGAGTTGCAGCATGTTGAACAAGCACATTATGTTGCTGGCATTCGGAAAGCAATGAGCAACATCCAATAGCATTGAAAGGATGGAGTTGACAAAGCTGCTGGTGTGACAAGCAAACCNGCTTGACTGACGCCCATCGTAACCTCCAGTTTTTGAAATTTGATCGCGCTGCAGTTGTGCATACGCCCATGCTCAGGCATCCACCAGCGCAGCCATCTGCTCAGCTATCTTAGAGACTAGCGTTGATCGCTATGACGGCAAAGCTGGAAGCGGGCAGTGTGCAGAAGATCACGACTGGTGAGATCACAGAGGGGCCGGTGTATTTGCAGGTAGGTGCAGCTGCCGAACGTCACTGGAGGACCCATACAGGACGTCCAGAACGTCTGCCGAACGCAAAGCCAATCCGATACTGTGCAGTTGACATCCCTAGAGCCTCTCGGTAGCAAGCACAAGGGCATATATACAGACGGCAGCGAGTGCGTAGACGCAATATTTGGAACCAAAGCCAATCAGCGTCTGCAAGTTGGTGACATTACCCCGGGATGCGTTCTCAAGCTCGTAGCATTCGTGTGCAACGATTTCAACGGAGTCAAGAAGTTGATCACAACAGAAATGGAGCTTGAAGCAGCAGCTGACAGCAGCACANACACACATGCTGCTATGCCATGGGGGCATTTTGCACAGCATAGATTTGGACTCAATGTAAATACATGCTGCTGCAGCACCCTCTCTGTGGCCTCAAACCCTAGCCCTAATCACACTAAAAGCTGATGCACGACCCCCTCTCTATGGTGCCTAACCCCCCTGCATGTGCCTTGCAGCATTCACGTCGCATCAGTGGTTCAGATGACCCACATGCTGCTGTGCCATGGGGGCATCATGAAGAGCAAAGCCCTGGACCGGCCAATGCACTGGGGCACTTACTGGGCAGCCCTTGTCCATGACTATGATCACAAGGGCCTCAACAACGACTTCCTCATCAAGACCGCCCACCCATTGGCTATCACCTACAGCGATCAGTCACCGCTTGAGAACCACCACATTGCTGCTGCTACCAAGGTGTTTCTAGAGCCGGAGTGCCAGTACATCAGGGTGAGCTTTCAACACTGCAAACTGCTGCTGTCACTAGATGGATCCGTTTCATTAGAGGCCTCACATTTAAAACAACAAATCGTCTAGATCCTCTGCTGATCCTAGATCTGACCACCGGTGCTCATGAGGCTAACAAACCCACCAATGCTTCCAGTGTGGTGCTCAAGCAAGCCACCTAATGCTCTGCAGTTGTCAAGTGCAGTCGATGAAGTTGATGAGTCCAGGACTGCCCACTCGAGCAGGAAATGTGGGTTGCATCAGACCAGTCTCAGGCTGGGCTGCGCATGTAGGCTTCTGCTTGACTTGACTTCTGGAAGGAATCAGTTGCAGCACATGACTCAACTCACTGCACTGCTGTGCAGCCCGAGTCCATGACCCCTGAGGAGGTGCGGCAGGCACGCAACTGTGCCATTCACCAGGTGCTAGGCACAGACATGAAGAAGCACTTTGACATCCTGTCCAGATTCCAGGTCAGTGTGTATCTGCAAGCCTGTTTGCACATTGACGCTGACATGACAAGCTGCTAGAGCAAGCCCCTTTGAAACCAAAGCCATACAGCTGTGCTGAGCATTGTGCTGAGATGCTGTTCATTCGTTTGCACCTGTATGTCCAACATTGTGCTTGAGTCCACTAACAAAACTGCTCATGCAATCCTGACAAATGTGCTCATGCACATCTTATAGAGAGACTCCTGAGAAGGGGTAGGTTGGCGTACCTGGCATCCGGCACTCTAATAATCAATGACAAAAGTTTAGAGTTCACGCAGACTGATATACGGTTGATCACAACATGAGCTGTTGAAAATTGTAATGTCCACTTGTCAGTATAGATCTCAAGACTGTATGCTAACATGATGTACATGTTTTCAAAACTTCTTTTCTATGCTGCGTATGCAGGCTGCCTTCAAGAGGACGTCCACAGGGACCAACACACCCAATGTGCGAATCACTCTAGACTGGGATAACGTCAAGCCTGACGACAAGACTCTGGTGCACCAGGCAAGACCATGACAACAGGCACACAGTGCACTGCATGACTGCCAAAGACGATCATGAATGCAAACATGAGAGCATGCAGGCATCAGCACTGCTACCTAGAACCTTTGCCAGCTTGTCACAATTCACGCCATGAAACATGTGACCAACAGCTTTGCCCTTGCATTGCAATTTGCAGACTTGCCTGATGGCTGCAACATCTTCACTCATGGAAACATGAAACATGTGACCAGCAATAGGGGACTTGCCTGGTGGCTGCAACATTTTCACTCATGCCACGAAGCATGTGACCAGCAGCTGGGTCCTTGCACTGCGACAGCACGCTTGCCTGATGGCTGCAGATGGTGCTGAAGTGTGCAGACATTGGCCATCTGGCAGCAGACATCAAGACCCACCAGCGCTGGTCCTACCAGCTCGAGGAGGAGTTCTTCCGCCAGGTACCACTTTCTTGACTTTGGCAGACCTGCTGATGAACAATGTCAGCACCTTCATGGTATTGTGTGAACTACATTGCTGTTGCAATGCAAACACCTGTCATGACCATATTCACCCGTCGCCTGCCCTTGTGAATCATAAGAACATAGCACCTTCCTTGGGCAATGCACATGGTGACCTTCTGTTGTGAAGCCTGTCTTGCACCTGAAAGACAGGTAGCTGGCAATCATTCAGTCACAGTTATCAATGTAGGTAGCCAGCAACAGGTAGTGTGGCACTGATTGCAGGGTGACAAAGAAAAGGAGCTGGGCTTGCCCCCCAGCCCCCTCATGGACCGAAGTCAGAGGGGCGGAATGGTCAGGTCACAGGTAACTCAAGCTCACTGTCATGCAGCAAAACAAGTCAGCTATCCTTGACTTCAGCACTCTGCAGCTTTACATCTGCTCATCTCAGGTGTCGATGATTGAGTGCTATCAGCAGTTGCAATGTCATTGCCTTTGCTAGGAGCCTGTACTAGTGAAGTGGCATGAGCCTACAGTCCTAGCTGTGTGGACCTTGATTGATCAAGCCGCCTTGTTGTGGCTGCCCGTGCTAGTGGAATGATCGTGTGTTCTGCAGTTGGGTTTCTTCAGCATTGTCGGCATTCCTCTCTTTAAGGCCATGACAGAGATGTTCAAGGATGCACACCCCATGCTAGATGGCATGCTTGCCAACTACAAGTATTGGGATGTCTCCTCAGCGACTGGTCAGACTGGCAGTTAGCTTTATGCAATGCACGTGCTTATTCAGACTTCATTTTATGTGCCATCAGATACTGGATGCTTGAGCACCTGTGGGGCGGGCTTTCTTTTTTACATAATTGTGTGTATGTGTGCAAAGTTTGCCAGACACTGTGGCAATGTAGACCAGTTTGTTGTGCACTCAGTCTTGCACAATGTTGTCAATGCACGCCACAGTGTCATGTAGGCTACGCTTTCTTTTGTTAGACATGATGTCAACCTGCAAATTGAATGGGTAAGTGTTTTGTGTTTGTGACATGGGATTGCTATATCAACTTTGTAGGGTTTACGAGTGCAGGATTGTGTGGATTGGCATCTCATAGTGAGCCGCACTGTTGAGTAGCGCAACTAGCTGTCCATGTGCAGCACATTAGGTAGTCAAGCTTCTATAGCTTTAACAGGCGTACATTGACGATTGTCAAGATGACGTTCTACTCATGAGGCACTTTAAGCGATGTTGTCACAACCCAAGCGCCATGAGCACGTAGCCCTCAGTGAGTCTCAAATAATTACTGATGTGTTCACTCAAGCTTCAACAGGTGCAGATAGGAGTGTGGCGCATGCGTTATGCCAATTGAAACACAACGCCATAGATGAAGTCGGCTGCCACCATTGGAATGCTTGAGTAAGCATGGCAAGAGTGACAGGTCACACTGTATGCTAAGAACACAGCACAGCACAGTGCTCTACATGACACTGATCTCCCATCAAACAAAGCATGGCTGCAAGCCATAACACCTAGTGTACACCAATGTCAGTATAGCCATATCACAATTTGTAGACACCAAGCTTGCCTGTCACTCCAACAGTACTGACAGAACAGTGGGGACACACATGGGTCATGGTGTTACATAGCTATTGTCTAAGAGCCCCTGCTTCTGCCACTCCTGCCTCTTCCTCTAACCCTGTCTGATCCCTCATGTGCCCTGCCTCTGCCCCGTCCTCTGACCCCTCGACCCCCAGTGGAGTAAGGAGGTCCAGGCAGCAGGATGGCCTTTGCACCACTCGGCCCTTCCCGATCAGTGTCAAACGCGCCTGCTGTGCCTCTAGCATTGCTTGCATGTCTTACAGGCTGTTGGAAATCAGCCCCTTCTGTATGACGCATGCCAGGCTCAGGTCCATCCCATGTGTCCTCAGGGTAAGCTTGTTGATGAGGCGCATGATGGGTGCCCTGATATGTCTCAGGTCCAGGGTGCTGCTGAGTGCGGGATCTATGTATGTAACTGTCTGCAGGAACAGGTTCTGGGTAGAGTTCAGGGCCTGCAGGCATGCAAGAAATTTGTTTGCCAGACTGCGAAGATGAATGGGTTGAGCACTGGCATGCATCAACAAGCATAGGCTATCAGTAGAATGGTTACATGCCAACATGGATGCACACTCTATCTAGAAATTTTATTAAAATTTACAAATATATGATTGTGTGCTGACTGACAAATCCTGATGTCTGCGCACAGCCAATTGCAGTGTATTACGAAACTCACTCTGTTGTGCTGAGCATGCTTGTCCATGGATGGGCCTACCTCTATGTGGCAGCTGTCCAGAGTCATGGGGACCACCCCTCATATGTGAGGGCTGCGCCCTAGGATCCCCAGAAGCTCTCCTGGGGACAGCAGAAGTCACAGGGGGGCGCCTAGGGTCCCCAAGTGTCTGTGAGGCTCCTCTCTGGGGTTCTGCTGGGGTTTGAGAAGGGCTGCCATCATGTCCTGTGGGGATGAAGGGGCGAGGTGGGGACAGCATCTGGCTTCCAGCTGGGGACTGGTGCTGAGGAGGTCCTAAACTGGCGGGAGGCCCAGCAGCATACTGTGGTCTCATGAAGCCGCCTGCATCGCACGAGTTGTGCACAATCTGCATGGGTCTAGGCTTCATGATGATGCATGCGCATGATCTGGTAAGTCACATCCAAAGGCGTAAGCATGCTGTCATCAAACTTGCAATCAGCTGTTCCTGGGGACGTACGCTTGTTTGTCAGCGTACAATACATGTGCTGGCATCCTGCAAATTGTTTGTGAAGGAAGATGGAGCTGCACGTTCCTTGTGCAGGAGCATTGACAGACATCCGATATGCTTGGGCACAAACCTGTTTGTTGCGGTCTTGTCTGATTGGATGTACGTAGCTTGGCCCCCCGCCCACCCTGCGGCTGTCTCTGAGGGCTCCCCCCTGGTTGATGCTGGGGTGATGCATTGTACATGTGCTGTGGGCTGAGGTTAGGGTTGTATGGCCTCTGGTACGCAACACCAGGCCCTGTATAGCTACAAACCTCAGTGACAACACACACATGCACACTGTGGAGTGACGACGACACCCTATAACAGCTGGCAGGGGCGCCCGCCCCTGTTCAGCACCAACAGCGGTAGCAGACGCAGAAGGCACAATATTTGCCATCAAAGCTAGGAAGCTGTTGAGTGTCATGCTGTGTAAGGTCTAGCTGCTGCTAGTCAAATCATATTTGTTGGAATGCATGCAACACATGAACAGCAGCAACGGCCCTGGCCTGCAGCGATGGCCCTGGCCTGCAGCAACGGCCCTGGCCTGCATTAACGGCCCTGGCCTGCAGCAACGGCCCTGGCCTGCAACAGCTTTTTGAGCATTGCTAGTGTGTGGTTACCAAATGCAAGACACACCAGCAGGCTGCATTGAGGCCGGTGCAAGCTCATGGGCAGGCCGGCCGGAGTGGATTCTTGCCGCCCCGCCTCTGCCCCGGCCATGCTGAAAGGCTTCATCATGGTCCCGCTTCCTGCAATAGCCAACCCAATATGTCAATGATCAGGCTTTGCACATGACAGCCCCCATCGACCTCAGTGGGTAACATGAATGTCAAGTGCAACATCAAAAGCATGCTTCATGCACATCATGCACAGAGGGCGAGCCAGGTCATGGGTGCTGGGATCATGATGCTGTGTGTTATGGACCATTGCTTTGCATAGCGGGCAGCTGCCATGCGCCATGTTTGCATTGATATAGCAGCAGCATGTGAGCCAGACGGATGCGCAGGAAGGGGGTATGCAGAAGGTCTGTCACACAGGGACGTAAGTGCATAGATAACAGACAGCATTGTGTGCATGCATATGTGGGTGAGCAGCTCGGGATCGCCTTTGTGTGAGAGAGACAGCAGCTCTTGACTGACATGCATCACAGATCAAGACTGCACAAACAGGAAAGCAACAATTGCACATGCAACAGCACAAAGAATGTAGGAAGTCATTGAAGATGTACTGACACAAACAGTATAGAACGTGATTGAAAGCATGAAGGACCACAACGGCGTGTCTCACCTGTCCTGGGTGGGTCGTCCAGGGGGTCCCCAGCTGGTCATGTGGGGGTTGAGTCTCTTTTGATGCTGCGAAGGTGCAGCAGGAGGGGCATGCAAGCCAGGGGGTCCCCTCATGGGAGGTGGGGGCGGCAACAAGTCCTGGGTGTCAATGCCTGGTGGCAGATCTGCAGAACAAGAGTTTTGTTGTGTTGATGCATGTTAAAGTACATCGCCTACAGATGCATGTACAGCAGATGGCAAACTGGGCAAGGGAGGAAAGAAAGACGGGGGGGGGGGGGGG
>KN805362.1:738695-786637 GCA_000818905.1 Trebouxia gelatinosa
GTGTTGTATGCGCTGTAGTGTGCTGTGATAAGCCCAAACAGTAAGTAGAACCTGCAATACCACAACGAGCAGTGAGCAATCCTGCAGATTCAATGGGTGTCCATGCTCTTGGGCACCATGCTCAAGGCTACAACAAATGCGGAATTATGCCCAATGTACAAACACTCTGCAATGCACGTTTATGCATGCATGTCCAACCTTGGCTGCTGTATGCTTCAACAAACAGTCCATGCATGGCATTCAGCATGTACACAGCTTCAAGTGCATTGACACAAACAGAGCAAGACAAGCTGCAGAACTTACAGTTGGACTGTGAATCTGCTGCCAAGATAGGTCAGGAACCCCCGCTTAGAGTGTGTGGTCCAGGCGGCATACAGGTGCCATACAATCACAGTGACTGCAATGATAGCAACTGCAGGCAACACAGCAACTGTGAGCATCTTGGTATACAGCTTGGTGCCATTCTATGCTGACGTGTACAATATGCCATACAACACGACAGAGCGATGACAGCAACTGCAGACAACACAGCAGTGTCAGCATTGACAATACCACTCACAGCTTGGCTCCATGCTGTGCTGACCCGTGTAACAAGGTGACAATGTGCAGAGCAACACTGCTGCAAAGGCAGTGCATTTAGCTTACAAAGAGGTGCAGTCAAAAGCCTGCAACTCATGGCAACAGCGGCTTCAATGGAGATTTGACAATATATGTCTTTAGAAGAAGAAAACAAGCACTGCTGAAGAAGGAGAGGCTTACCAACTATGATGAGGACCCACATGCCACCTCCCCATCTGTGCACATCTGCCAAGCTGTGTTGCAGAGCCGGGATCCTGCTGATGGCTGAGTAGACCGGAGAAGTACCCAAGTACACCACAACCCACCAGAACTGTCTCCTGCAGAGCACAAGCATGTTATTGCCTTGTGCAAGATTGCACTGTGAGCTGGTCTGCGCATAAGGCAATGCACACAGGAGGTGGCAACAGGTAAGAACATGTTTGGTCAGGGGCCCAAATGTGCGCGAGTATTGCACAAGTGTTCTTTGTGGCAAGGACTTTCTCTGTGTAGGGCCACAGTCACAACAAGCATGAAAGTTGTGTTAAGGTGAGAGTGCTGTGCTGACTGTTGAGATGCAGACAAGCTTACCAGTGGAATAAATACGCAAAGCGCTTGTAGTTATATACATTGATGAACCATCCCAGCAAGAAGCCAAACTGCAGCATCTTTGAAATATCTTCAAAAGTGTCAAATGGGTCTTGACCATTTGTGCTGGCATCAGGAGGTATATCGAGGTGAGCAGATATGCGCCCTGATGCATACCCCGCCAACAGTAGGCAAGTCCACACCCCCTGTCCATGTGCAAAGAAGTGTTGAACAGCAGACACATAGCACACTGGTGACCTGATCGTGCAGCACAACTCGAAGTTAGCCTACAGAGGGCAAGTAACTAGCATACCGCGAATAGGTACTTCTCCACGTATTTGCTACCTCCAAAATAGATTCTGCTTGACTTTAAGGCCGAACTAGCTTCTGTTGCGTCCGAGATTCGTCTACCGCTTGCCTGCTGGCAACAGTCAGAACGTGAGCACTAGTGTACCACTGCTCATAAGTCACAAAGGCATATAAAGCGTTGACGAACGGCGCGGGGTGCGTGAGTGCTGCAGGCTGATCGTTGTAGCTACAGTGCAGCAAAGGTGAACACGCGNCAGCTGTGCCCTCAAGGGCCCTTGCACCCCCAGCCCTGACCGAGCCCTGCTCAGGCCGCCAGCACCCATTGCAGCCTCAGACTCACTGCTGCTGCTTGAGCAAGAGGTACTGCAAGCTGGGTCATGACCAAGATCTGCTCCTGGCGCCTGCTGCACGTTGCAACTGTGCTCATCGACATGCTGCTGTGTTTCAGCATGCATGCTGNTAACAATCACGTGAACTTGCCTTGCTGTATCGCCGCCAACACTTGAAGGCATGACTGTACATTCTGAAAGCTACCCTGTCAGCGACCCATCTCACAGAGAGCGCTGTTTCTTGCCTCCAAGTGCCCAGACAGCGCTGCAGCNCTGTCTCGCCAGGACTGCAGGCATCTAGCCAGCAGCTCAAACTGCTGGCTGAGAGGGTCAAATTGTTGCCATTGGTGCTCACACACCTCAAACACCCTGGACAGCTTTGCCTGNAGGGCGAGGTACAGGAGCTGGACAACACCATTGTTGGGGCTGATGCCACCATCAAGGCCTGGCGCTTCANGCTGTCACCATGAAACAAACCACAACCCCAATAAGAACAGTACCTCAAGAACTGTAATCCCGCACGACTAATGCAGGGCACAGCACACCCAGAACAGTACCTCAAGAAGTGCAAGCCCGCATGACTAATGCAGGGCCNTCCTGGAGAAGACCCGCGAGGCCAGAGATGCATTGCACCATCATCAGCGGCCTTCGACCACAGGCACGGACAATGATGCAGCTGGCCCATCTGTGCAGTCCCCTAGCCATGCCGGTAAGCTCAGATGCAAGTGTGAGGTGTACTACTGGGCTAGGTAATGCTGTGTGTTGTAGGCCCATTGCCTGCAAGCAAAGCTGTCCTGCCAAGTTCAGGTCTATGCATCTAAGGTGTGTGATGTGCATCGGTCACTGTTATCGTGCGCCAAGCTTCTCTTCTCTGATGTCCGCTCAAGCACGTGTGTGTCTTGCCTTTTTTCTCACCTGACACAGGTTTATGAAAGCTTCAGCCGCAGCCTAGCCATAAGACATCAAATTGAGTGCTGCAATGGATACACTGCACAGGCTGACTGCAGACTTTCTGATGCATGATTCATCATCAANTGGGCTGTGACGGGCACCCCTATTGGGCCGGGAGGGCTTGATGACATACAGGGCCTGCTGAGGGTACTACAGCATGACCCCTTTGCAGACCCCCTGNGCCCTGGCCATGTAGCAAAAGCGCCCCCAGTCTCTTCAGCCAACCTTCTTCACCTGGCCTGCAAGATCACTGACAATCATGCATCTGGCAAGATCGCTACAGTCAACAACGGTAGCAGTGGACCTAACGACACAGATGCTGAAGTGTGCCACAGAGGCAGCACGGCATCAGTTGGCACCAAAAGGAAGCGAGCAGAATCTGACATGCTTGATGACAACAGCAATCACGTTTCTGCAGCATGCTCTGGGCCCAGCAGCACAACAGGAATCAGCGGGCCGGCCAGGGCTTTGGTCCCAGGGCATAACCTTGTTGTATGCCCTACACAGCTGAAAGACCAGTGGATCAATGAGGTATGCTAGCAGGCAGCAAGACTGCCATTGGATGCGCATTGTGTCTGTGTATGGACCGCATATGCAGCCATGAATTTATGGTGCTCAAGCTACATGTCCATGTGCTCGTGTGCGCATTTTATGTCTGACTTACTTTGAAAGGCGGCACGCATACCTGTGGCAAGTGCCGAGTTGTTGTTCCATACAGGTAGCGGAGAAGCATGGTAGCCTGAAAGTAGTGGTATATGAGGGCCTGAAATGGCATCATAGACAAGCTGAGGAGGATAAGAAGATCACACGCAAGATGCCATCCAACAAGAACAAAGCAGCTGTAAGCTTTACAATCACTGCACTGTGTGACATGATGCTGCAAAGCAATACAGCCAGACTGACCATGCTAGCCTTGACTGCTTTAGCAATTGGGGATCCTACAACTTTGTATGCTTATGCAATGCCTAAAATATCTTTGCAATGGCGATTCTTAGTACATCCCCATTTGATGATGAGATGTGTGCAACACACATGGAAGGAACAAGGTATTCTGTCATGGTCAACAAAGCTTGCATAGCAGGACTAAGCATATGAGGTGATCTGTGTTTGAAATGCAGAGGATGGCTTGGATGCAAGATCAGTGGGAGAAGCTTGCCCAGGTGTCATCTGGGGATGTGCAGCCCAGCTTTGATCCTCAGCAAGAAGCAGCAAATGCTCTGCAGCTTCTGCTGGATGCTGATGTGGTGCTGACCAGCTATGATGTCCTGCGCCAGGAAGTGCACTACTCACCTGAAGGCGCCAAGACTCACAGCTTGCGTCATGCCAAGAAGTACTTGGTGCCTGAGTCACCTCTGCTGAGTGTAAGGTGAGTATGTAGTGGGGTGTATATTGGTGAGGCATGCTGCGCAGAGTCAATGGCGGCCATACTCATCATGCAGAGGGTGCACTCACCTCATCCTTTCATGCATGCAGACTCTTGCCTTGTGTCTTGAGGCTTGTCAAGTCTCAAGTCTTGTCACATTGCTCTTTGCGACAGGAGATGAAGTATCATGCACATGATGCAGAATTTTTGATGGGCAATTGTACTGCACCTGCACATGATAACCGCTTACGATTAAGGCACCCGTGGAAAGATTACGACCCTAGAAGGCACTCTGTCTTCTGAGAGAGCAGTGAGTTGTGCAAGTGCTGGGGTGAGCCGCCTCATTGAGCTGCTGCGTGATCTATACTTGTACATGCAGTTGGTGGAGGGTTGTCTTGGATGAGGCGCAAATGGTGGGCACTGGCATGAGCAATGTTGCAGCGATGGCAGGAAGACTGCACAGTCAGCACAGGTGGGCTGTGACGGGCACCCCTATTGGGCCGGGAGGGCTTGATGACATACAGGGCCTGCTGAGGGTACTACAGCATGACCCCTTTGCAGACCCCCTGGTGTGGAAGTGGTGCATTAGTGAACCCTATTTGACAGGTATGATTAGGCATGGCATCAATGTAGCTTTGCGGCATGATATGTACCTACCGCCAAACATGCATGCCATATTAGCGAAGTGAAGAATGACATTGCCCTGCTGCTAGTTGTGTCCCACCTGCAACACGAGTGTTGCCATCAGTGAAGTGAGCATCAACAAGGTGTATGTTGATAAGTGTGCACTACTGCTATGAGAGTATGTGTGTTCTGTGTCAGATACGTTTCATGGCATGACAGCAGGGTGTCATGAGCGTACTACTTGTGCCACCAGCAGCAACTCATGCTTTCTTGTCTATTCCCCAGGCGAGAAAGGCTCTGCAGCACGGCTTGCACAAGTCCTGAGACCCATCATGTGGCGTAACAGCAAGCGCAGCACCGCAGACTTGGGCCTGGACCTACCCCCCCGGACTCTTACCCTCACCCGCCTGCACTTCACCTCTGCTGAGCACACATTCTACTCTCACATCCTGGAGAAGACCCGCGAGGCCAGAGATGCATTGCACCATCATCAGCGGCCTTCGACCACAGGCACGGACAATGATGCAGCTGGCCCATCTGTGCAGTCCCCTAGCCATGCCGGTAAGCTCAGATGCAAGTGTGAGGTGTACTACTGGGCTAGGTAATGCTGTGTGTTGTAGGCCCATTGCCTGCAAGCAAAGCTGTCCTGCCAAGTTCAGGTCTATGCATCTAAGGTGTGTGATGTGCATCGGTCACTGTTATCGTGCGCCAAGCTTCTCTTCTCTGATGTCCGCTCAAGCACGTGTGTGTCTTGCCTTTTTTCTCACCTGACACAGGTTTATGAAAGCTTCAGCCGCAGCCTAGCCATAAGACATCAAATTGAGTGCTGCAATGGATACACTGCACAGGCTGACTGCAGACTTTCTGATGCATGATTCATCATCAAGGTTCAGCTGCTGTCCAGACGTGCTTGCTGTCTCATGTAGCAAAGTGCACAGCCTGACTGCTCAGCTGTGCTCATTGTGTAGATCGTCAGCGAGGGTCTGCTGCCGCACAAGTGCGCAAGCTGTTTGAGGGCGCCGAGAGGGAAGTGAGGCAGTTGAGGCTGGCATGCATTCACCCCCAGATGACTGCCTACTGGCAAAACCTGTCTGCAGAGCTGCAGCTAGACTCGGTGGGTGCTTGCCTGTACCTCAGTGCTGGAGATGCCTTTGACCTGGGTTGCACACGGCATATGCAGACCTAAGCGCCTGCTCCAGAATGACATTCGGGTCTGCTGGGAAAAATGCAGCTGGACCCACATGACCGATACAACTGTGCAGCATTGCATGAGTGGTCTAGCGGCAGTGCTCAGGGTGCACAGTGCTTGCTGCCTCAGTGTTTGCTGTGTAGTAATGAATACAGCATGTGTGTATCAGCAAATTGCTTTGCGGTGGAGGTGCACATGCAGGGCAATAGTGTGAACAAGTGTTGGGAGTCATGAGGGTTGTTCTGTAAGATCTTTCATGTGGTGCTCGTGAATATACTTGCTTGATATTGCTGGTGTATAACCTGGCAAAGAGATTCTACGGTGTCTTCTGTCTTCCAGCTGTTGTAGAAACAATACTGAACCAGTGCACTGCCCACACAGATACCATTTAATGACCATAGTGAGGTGTGCGTGGTCGATCCTGCCCATGCAAGTGTGTATGTCATGCAACCAACCCCCCTTGGCATGCAGGGGGGAGCCCTGAGCATGGGCCAGATCATGCAGAGGCTGCTGGACGGGGTACAGCTAGAGCTACAGGCACAGGAACGAGACCTGTGTGCACATCTCAACACCCTCGCCAGCCTCAAAGTGACAGCAGTCAAGGACAGCCAGCAACAGGAGCAAAGCCCCGCCAAAGGGCTAAAGTCACCTGATGCCGACAGTGCAGGCGCCTCAGCTGGCCACAAGAAGAAGCGCAAGTCAGATGCTGGTCAGTCATTCTGACAGTGCCATCAACCTGGCATAGTCACACACTCAGCTTTGCACAGGGAGACTTGCAGGCTACTGTCCAGTGTTCACTGCCTGAAACCCCCTTTGCCCCCTCAGAGGTTGCACTTGCATGACCTTATATTGTCTGTGGCTGTCACCATGAAACAAACCACAACCCCAATAAGAACAGTACCTCAAGAACTGTAATCCCGCACGACTAATGCAGGGCACAGCACACCCAGAACAGTACCTCAAGAAGTGCAAGCCCGCATGACTAATGCAGGGCCCAGCACACCCAAGAAGAAGCGCAAGCAGTCAGGAAGCAGTGCTGATCTGGTCCTGGATGAGGAAGGCCGAGCCCAGAAGCTGTCAGAGGCGCTGCACCTGCTGCAGCGTAGCCAGGCTGTTGGGGAGTCTGGCATTGAAGCCCTGCATGCAGAGGGCGAGGTACAGGAGCTGGACAACACCATTGTTGGGGCTGATGCCACCATCAAGGCCTGGCGCTTCATGCAGGTACATCTGCATCTTACATGTCACAATTTGAGTCAGCCAGTACAGTGCGAAGTAGGATGTGTGTCGATGTTCTGGTTGTAGTCGGGCAGCTAGGAATCAGTATTTGCCGGCATGAGTCAACAGCTATGCCTGGCACTTCATGCAGCTTGTGTCTATGACGCAAGTGGCGACATGAGACTTAGTAAAAGGTGTGATGACCGCCAGATTGGGATCCATGGCAATGACTCATTTCAAAGCATTGATGATACACATGATCATTATGGACACATTTGTGCACACATGTGCTGGGCACGCATGTGTATCACTAGCTACGTGCAATGCTGCTGTGCATCATGCAGGCAAACACTGCCCATCAGCTAGCAGAGGTGTATGATCTGCTCGACAACAGCCAGCAAGCAGATGCCATGCGTGTGGAGCTGCAAGCCAAAGTGAAGGACGTGAGGGAGGCTGCAGATGATAACCTAGCCAAAGCTGCTGCTAGGGTTGCTCAGGCCAGAAGCAGAGTGGAGGAACTGAAGGGTAGCTTGCTGGAGCACTGGCAGGAAGCTGACAGGTGTGGTGTGGTGTGCTGGGCTAGGCTGTGCTGTGCTGTGCTGTGCTGTGCTGTGCTGTGCTGTGCTGTGCTGTGCTGCGCTGTATTACGCAATGCTGTGATGTATCTGTCAACACATGCTGCTGCACTGTCTTGACTGGCAGCTCCAGTTGCAGTTGCCATGAAGATAGGACAGCTAGCAATCCTGCTGCCGACTGCAATCTTGAGAGTATGCAATGCTCACAGCGCATGCTATTAAAAGTGGTGGTCAGTCAGGACTATGCGGCTGTCGGTAACTGAGTGACCTTCCTTTCCAGGACTCAATGGAAGCAGAAGCACTGGAAGCAGCCAAGGCACGAGCCGGGGAGGGACTGCTCAAGAAGGTCTCAGCCGAACATGTCACCACCATTGGCCTTGAAATGGCCATTGAGCACCTGATGAAGAAGTGCGAGAGCCTGCGAGCTCGCAAGCGCTTCTTTGCTAACAAAGTGGTAGAGACTAACACCTCTGGCACCCCTCCAACAGGCACAACTCCCCCGCAGTCCCCAGCTGTAGAGGTGCAGGCGCCACCGCTGCCACCGCAAGCTGCCACTTCCCCTTGCCATACCTCTGGCATTGATGTCATGCTTGGGCCGTCTCAAACACCTGTGCTGCAGATGGAAGAGGACAGCCTGCATCTCACACCAGCTGCAGACCAGCCTCAGCAGAGTCAGCCTCGGCAGACTGCACATGCTGAGCCTGCACAGCATGGCAATTTTCAAATGGCGCAGCCACCTCAGCAGGCTCAGCATGCCCAGCATGATCAGCAAGAGACCGCAGATGAACTTCCTCGCATGCATGACATCAGTGCTGCACAGCTACAGACTAGTTTCCAGATAGGGCAGGCTGTGAATGCCCCTGCCATGTGGGAAGCTGGAGTCAGGGCAGAATCAGGCATAGCCCTTGCCATAGGGCCCTGGGCACACACAACATCCTGTCTGCCTGTGAGCACACAGAGCACAGCAACAGTTGATCTGACGCATCACCCTACAGGCTCAGCTCCTGGCAACCTTGCACCACCACAGATTCCTTCAGAGCCTGCAATAGCTGAACTTAATCCCACAGGTGAAGACCATGACACTTTAGCTGAGCCTTGCATTGCCGAAGCAACCGGCCAACAGCACGCACAACAAGATGCTGCTGACCAGCAATTGCAGACCAGCTCCATTGATGACGGTGCCATGGCTAGCGCATCCACATCTGCAGATCTCAGTGCAGCTGCCACAGCCACTGTAGCCACATCGGATGCAGTGGAAGACGTCTCAGCAAGCACCAGCGGATCTCAGGTATACAAGCAGGCAACACATGCTCATGCTGTATACATACAACAATGCTTGAACTAAGTTCGCCACAGTCCAAATCTCATGCAAGGTTAGGGACCATACTCGAAGCAGCGCGACATCCTGGGAGTGTTGTGCTGCATCAGGCCCTGCCAGTGGTGCTTGGCAGCATGTCAATCTGCACTAGCAGCCTTGCAGACACTGTTGTGGTCAGTTGCTGTACAGTGTTTGTCACTATCGTTGTCACAGCAAGTATGGGTCACAACAATGCCTGTTTGTCGCTGAGCCAACTCACTATTGGCGGTGCAGGTGTGCAATGTGTGTCTGTGCCCCATCAGGCAGCTCATCATAGTGCTGCAGCCATGCGGGCACTTCTACTGTGAGAAGTGCACGGCAGCGATCAGAGCCGCAGCCAATGCACGCTGCCCAGAATGCCGCAGCAGGATTAGTAGCACTTTCAGGGTGCCGCTGAGCTCTGCTCAGAGTGAGCGCAGTCATGAGGATCTGCAATATGCCAAGGTCAGTGTTGTGCTCCAGGTTGTAGTGAGCTTCTGTGTCTTGGCGAATGAGCTTCGCTATCTGTCCATACTGTTTCTTGCGTGACAGTCATGTTACACAGAATATCGCGATTGATCACATATTGCATCCTCTATAGGCAGCCTACATCTGCTGCCTCAATGCTGTGCTGTGCTGTGCTGTGCTGAGCTGAGCTATGCTGTCCATCCCCACACACTGCACATATGCACACAGGTGAAAGTGGTTGGCAACTGGATGAGCAAGATTGAAGGGCTGTTACGGCGCATCCTGAGGCTGAACCAGACTGCCCCTCAAGAGAAGAGCCTAGTCTTCAGCCAGTACACAGACGCACTGAAGCTGGTTGGCAAAGCCCTGACTGTGAACAACATTGGCTGGGTAGAGCTCAAGGGTGGCGCAAAGGTGCGGCATTGCACTGCCTTGTGTGTAAGTTGTGTAGGAGGACAGCACCAGCCTCAAGACCATGCTATATTCCTATAACATGGTCCATGATGATAAAACTTCTCTGACAGTGCTGCTTTCCAACTGCTTGTCAGTCACATGTCACGTGCAAGGCTTACAAGATGCTCAATGCTGTTAACTACAACTTGTGCTGATGGCAGCGCTCATGCGGAAGACCTACCTGCTCTTGGCAGTAGTGTCATGTATGTGCAGGCCAGCTCTGCAATCAGGGATTTTGAGGTGAAGGAGAGTGTGAAAGTCTTCCTGCTGCCTCATAAGGTTGGAGCATCAGGGCTAACCCTCAACAGAGGTAATGCTACACATCAAAATGTATCACCAGTGCAATCACACAGGTCAATATACTGTGTGTCACCCACCCTGTGTGGTCTACCACAACACCTGTTACTCACCAGACAAATTATGTAATAGGTTTGAATCAAGCACTTGTGTCACACTGGCACTGTGGATCTGCAACACCTGGTTCCTGGTTCATGCTATACTGTTGAGCTTGTGCCTTGCACTGCCTGCCATGCACCATGCAGCACATCACCATGAAACAGTCTGCTTTGCATGATGGCTGTTCATGCCTGCTGGCAATGCTGCTGCACTGCATCCACCACTGCATTCAAAACTGCATCAAGCACTGCCAAATCAAGCGTCCACGGCATGTCCATTGCCTGCTACAACGCTTGCATGCCCTGCTGGGACCAGGACGCTTTGTCAATTTGGCTTTGATAGCTCTCTGGCCATATGCATTGACATTGAGGCACTCCAAGGTGTAGGTCACCTACAATCTGCTTGTGATGTGCAGCAAATCATGTGTTTCTGTTGGAGCCATCTTTGGACCCCGCCATTCTGCAGCAGGCTGTGGGGCGGGCTCACCGCTTGGGCCAGACCCGCCCCGTACATGTGACACGACTCATCATGCACTCCACTGTTGAGGTATGGTACAAGTTTGTTATACCTTTTGCTATTGCTGTTGTGGCACAACATGTCTGTGCATCTATGTATATATAGCCGCATCCAGGACAATTTGACCTGCACAGTTGCTGCCCTGTTACAAGTTCTGATGCTTCAGCGTGGCATTGCTAAAGGCATCCGAAACTGCATTGACTGCAAGATCTCCGCAGACACTGGTCTCTGGGGTTTTGACACTGGAAGTTGGCCTGCACGTCAAGCCTCTGTTGCATTCTTGCAATGCATGTACCTGATCATATGTCTTGACATGTGACATCAGCTGTGCAGTACACCATGTGCACGGAACGTGAAAGCATCACTGCATGGGGCCCAACAGGCTTGCTGCAATCAGCAGGGTTTGTAGCAGTCATTACGATATGCGTCACCCGTGTCCAACAGGTTGTCCTCCCGCATAAGGCTTCAAGTGCGATCTGTTGCTTCACGGCTAACATATAGGCACTGAATGACTTGACTGCACTTCGATGTGCATTTGGTGTATGGGTCTGTGATGGGGCTGCCAAGCTGCAACACAAACAGCCCCAGCACTATGACGTGTGAAAGGCTTTGAAGACAAAAAAAAAGTCCATGCTNCAAATTGCGGACAAGACACTGGGCCAATTGTGGAGAGTGCTGCTGTACTTAGCTGCTCTAGTTGATGCAGGCAGCTGATCAGAAGTCATTGCACAAAAGGTCGTTCAAAACAGGTGCAAGGGCAGCTTAAGCACAGCATTGACCACCCACAGTGGTCTGTGCAGGGGAGGCAATGGGTATTGCAGGATTGCACTTGCGGTTCTGCATGTCAATGCTGGCAACAGTGAACTTGTGTCAAGCCATGAAGCAGGTCCTTGCTGAGATCCTGGGCGGTTCAAACCCTAGGCACCAAACCCTGCATGTCAGCAGGCTATAATTGAACATGCAGGGACTACAAAAGCATTGAGGGTCATATTCGACATGCCGCAGTTGGGAGTACCTCATAGGCAATCTCATTGTTGTCTAGTAAATCCAAGTGACGTCCATTGCTTAAAGATGTGAGCTCATGCCTATAGCTCTGCATGACAACTTAGTTTACCAAGGCATGTGTTGATATCAGTGCTAAGAACAGCGACCATGGCTACATATGTTGGCTTGCTGTAGGCTCATGACTTGTTAGGCGTCNACTATGGCAAAGCTGGCGCGTGACATAAGCTATATTGATGCCTGGAGGGAGAAGACAAAGGTGCATTTATCTGTGTTGCACTGTTGGCTTTCAATGCGCTCACAAACTCTTGCAAACGCGAGCTTCACAACGTCTGACACCTTGCTATGCCATTTGGTATGGATGCTGCTCTGGTATTGAGGTGTCTGGGTAAGGGTTGTGGCGTTGCGATGTGTTCACGGTAGCAGTCATCCTTTCATCAGAGGGATCACTTTTATGCGATCTGTTGCTTGCAGGCGTCATGGTTCCGCTGTTGGTGGATGCCGGGCTTTTTCCTTGGAGATCTCACTCATGCATACTTACCAGCTTCCATTAGCAGGCTCAATGCTTTAGTATGGGGAATGGCAGGAGCATGCATAGCATTTGCATTTTTAGGAGCAGCAGTCAGTCCAGAATGTTATGTTGGCATTGTCATGTGTTTTGCTGTATTCTGGATCTTGATGGCTGACTACAGACGAGATCATGTTCTTGAGGATGCTCAGGTGTTGGAGAAGCACTATAGATATCTTCAGCACACTGTGGTGCTTCTCAGCAGCTTGGTTGCACAGGCAACTCACACTCTGCCCAATCATGCAAGTGCTTTGCAGCAGGAGGCAAGAGATATACTGGAGCGTACACAGGCACTCTTGATTGCAAGGGAGGCACCCATGCGGAGAAAGCCTGCGTTGTGACAAATGGAAAGTCTGAATTGCTGTATAGTATGTGCTCGTATATTTCACACTTTTCGTACAGCTACCAGTAGATTAGCATGGCTTTGTTGCTAGCACATATAGAGCATGACACAAGGCCATCACTTTGCACTGGGACCGGCTGTTCAGACAAGGCTAGATCTTTGCACAAGCATGAGCCTGTTCGACATGGTGTCAAGGAGCATTTCATCAGGAGGTCTGTATTGAAAGCTTGAAAAGCCAACAACATCAAGGGCGGAAGCTGAAGCCAATTGTAACAATGTTTCCAGTCTATGCACAGCTTTGCTATAGTGCTGCTATGCAGCTTCAGCAACGCTGGAGGAGTGATGCACTTGGTGTTTTGCTGTTTTGTTGCTGCTTTACTACATGTCATGCTGTGAACTGAATGAACAAGTACAGTGGTACATTTGAGCATGGAGTTGCGCTGCGGCTGCCAGGTGCAGCAAGCCACAAGCTCTCACTTTCGTGTCGCAGTGAAGACTAAGTGCTTGTTGAGCAGCTGCCATTGCATGTAGACGCCATGGGAATTTGACGCTGAACTTGCAAATACCAAAGGCTTGCACGTCATTGTCGTCAGATATCATAATGGCAGTATACAGGACCATCTTCAACTCACAATACACACAGGTACAGCTTGGCAGCTACAATTCTCGGAAAGCAAGGGCTGTACAGGGTTCAATGTTTCCAGGGCACAAGTTTGCTACCACAACTCGCATAATATTATTCGTCTATTGGACAGAGGTCAATCAGACACACACAACATAGATGACTTAAAACCCCTCTGACAGATGACAGATACACAGAATCACCTCTTGTACTTTGCTGTACAAATGCAAATGTACAAAGTTGCCAGCAGCCTAGATATCATTCCTGAATTTTTTCTTGTTTTTGACAGCAAGGCCGGCTCCCCGTCGCCTTTGCACATCTTCCAACTTGCGCTTGCGGCCAGCTGCCTTGCGCTCCTGCTTGTGTATCTTTGTTCTGGCAGCTGCTTCAGGGTCCACCAACACCTGTGTGTCCAACTCACTTCAACAGCGCACCACAACAACAATGACAGATGCCAGCACTTGTCGAACCTTGAATTTGCAAACATGCTATGCCATGACTGATCAGGGACTTCTCATCAGCATGGCAGAGCTTGGCTGAATTCATTGGCAATATCATGCAGCATATGCAATATGCCACAGGCCATCCTACCTGCATTGCGGTTCTACGCTTTCGCTCCATTCTGGTGGCGGTGACAGACTGCTTGGCCTCCAGGTAGGCAGCCAGCATAGCTTCAGCCCCTGCCACTTCCCGTATGTGGGCAATGATCTCATCAGCAAGCTGCTTGACCTGCAATTTACATGAGTTCTTGTTGCTGGTGTATGGTGCATGACATGAAGATGCACACCACTAGATTGGCCATTGTACATGGCCAAAAGCTTATCTGCAGCAGCACGTGTTGGGCCGGAAGTCGGATACAGCGTCAAGATGCATGCTGTCCTGCATATGTCAGCTTGACTTGAATACATATCAGGCTGCTGTGCTTTGTCGAGACAGACATGAGCTGCCTCACTGCTAGGGAGGTATGCAGTGACAAACCTCATCAGTGTTTGGGGCTGACCCACTTTCCTGTACTCGGTACAGAGGCTGCATGATCTGACCAAGGTAGGGCTGGATCCCTGCCTTGCCCAGACAAGTTGTCAGGGCACCGATGAACTTGAAAGCCCAAACACGGTGCATTTGCTTGTGAAATGTCCTGCACAACAAGGTGAACAAGATTCATTATGGACTGCTCTACACTAAAACTGCCATGTTGAGCATGCCATCATTTGTGGGTAGCATGCAGCACGCATTACATGTTGTAGGGTAGTAAACATGTTGACATGGGCAGCAGGGGCGGCAAGACAGACAGTAGCTGCACTCCACATACGGCATGCATGCCATGCTGTGGTACAGGTTGCCTCAGCGTGGCTCCTCACCTGTCTCCCGCAAGTTTGACCATACGGCGAACCAAGCCTTGCAAGGTCAGCCCTGCAGCACCTGTCATGCCATCCTGTGGATCTTCCTCTTCATCGCTCCCACTTTCGGCACCTGTGCTGTGGTCCCTCGAAATGTGGTGCCCACCTGACTGCTGTGAACCAGAGCCATTCTCAGTCAGCATGGCTGCAGCTTGCGGCGGATCAGTGCTGGGACTGTCTGCGGTTCTGCCAGGGCTGTTTGAGCTTGGGACTGCTGGGGCCAGCCCTGCTGCTCTGTCAGCTTGCAGCATGTGTGTGGAGAGGTGCACCAAGCACTTGACAGCCTGTGCTGCCAGGACATCATCGACATCTGCTTCAAGTTGGCAGTAGACCGCCAGTGCCAGCTGGCCAGGTTTTGTGCCTTCATGACTCAGCAGTCCGCTGCCCCCTGTAAAAGATAAGGGGGTGAGCGACAGCACCCCAATGACAGCAATGATGATCACTTAGCGACGCCCTTACTTGAACCGTGACTTGGTGTTGAACACAGCATGTGGCATGACATGTAGTGTGTGTGCTGTGCTGTGCAAGCTAGATGTGTCATAGTCATATTGGCGGTATGTGTGAGCTGTAGCAAAGGCTTCAGGGTCATCGGTAGAAGCCTAGCCTGAGACAACAAGAAGTCATGTGTGTGTTCACGCCATTCTGAAAGGACAGTTTGGGAGGCATGCGGAGCTTACCCAACTGGGGTGTGGCCAGCAGCAGCCCCAGCAGCCTTCCACTCGCTTTACGCAGCCAGGTGTGGGGATATGCCAGCAGCTGCACCACCAGGCTCCACACGTCCTGCATCTGTTGTCCTCTCTGCCAGGACACCTGCATGGAGCGCAATAATTACATACAGTTGGTGCACATGTTGTTGTGGATGAAAGCCTGTCTTGTCATACATCATTGTCTGAGGTAGGCTGTGGCTACAGCCGGCAGCAAAGACCTGCATGCACGCCCTGGCCGTGACTAGGCGCCACACCACATGCAAGCAAGAATAAGCAAGGCTCAGGCCCAGTGCAACACAGCCCTACAGCTCCTTCACAGCACACCACAGCACAAAACAAAGCCAAGCACGATTGGTCACAAGCAGATGATGTCGTAACAACACCACACATCACAGTGTGACGACGCAAAGGTTGCAGGCAAGCATAGGTTTGACAAAGCTGAGCAAGCAGCAGGAGCAACATTCGCATGACACAGCTGAAACAGCACAGCACAGCACAGCACAGCACAGCACAGCACAGCACAGCACAGCACAGCACAGCACAGCACAGCACAGCANTAAAGTTTGCTGTATGTGTGTAGGCAGCCAGTGGTGCCCAGCACGGTCCAGGACAAGCACAGAAAGCTGCACACAACAACTGCATTGTAGATCTGCATGTGCTTAGTAAGCATCAGCAGCAGGTCCCTGTGAAGCTGGCCACAGCTGATCTGGAAGGTCGAATTGTTATCTGGGATGTGTGACGCTAGGAGGCATGCAAGGCCTGGAAGGTGTCCGTACAGCCGGGTACACAGCGTTTGTTTGGCGAGGGTATTTATGTGGTGTGTTGATGTCAAGTAATGTGGAGCTGAGACTGTCTTCTGTTGTGTGCTATTGTTTTGTTTCATAAACCTGTGTGATTGCCTTGTTCCGAAGTGTCACTCCCGGCTGCATAGATAGCAAAGCTGTGTCAGCAATCACATATCCAGCAACGGTGGAAGGTTCATCAATAGCACTCATGTCACTACATTACCTCGGCACTCTCACAGCTCACTGCTGAAAGAGCTGACTGCAGCTCTGCACTACTGCTGTCTTAGGTAGTGCTGCCAGGTGGATAAGCACCAACGGTGCTTGCAGTTGATGCTCTGCATGGTCATAGCAAGGCTAAGCATCAAATCATACATTGTGCGCAGCAACATACTACAATAGCTCTGTATGTACACAATCTCAGCTGTAAATATTGCTTCATCATGCATGTAGCCAGGGTGGTTGCTGAGTGACACTCACTGTATCACAGGCCATCACAAATAGGCAGGACATGCCTGTCGCAATTGCAGTATGTATCACACCACTAGCACTAAAAGAGCTTTGCAATGGGGTACTCACGAAATGGCTACAAGGGCAGCCGGTTTGTAATGTTGTTAGGCATGGATTGTATCTGCAATAAATCTCAAACAGGCAAAGCATGGACTTGTATTACAGAGTTGAAAGCCAAAAGTTGCCAACATAGGTGTTGCAGAGCCACTGCTGTATATGTCATGCTGCTGTCTGCACTACTTTGCATGCTGCACAAGCATATAGCACAGGACCACACACAATCTACTCATCATTGCATTCTATTGCATAGTCACTCAGCTTGGAATCTTGGCTATGTTACAAAAAGCATGTGACATCTGCATCTTACGACACAAGAGCTACAGTAGTTTTCAAGTTCTCAATACTATTTGCAGGAATTATGTACAAGCGAATGCTGGGCAAAAACCAATGGTGCTTTGCCTGCAACACACAGCAGTCATCGTAAAGTATGCCCGGCAGATACTCTTAGTCATAATATGTCTGTGCCTGACAACACACATGTTTGTAATGCGCAATGCTGAAAACAATTCTGCACTGCCTCCTGCCATGGGACTAGCTTCTGAGCACACTTGCCGGTGATTCAAAGCTTTTGCAACTTCGCATGCTTGCGGTTGCAAAGAGCTGCATTTCTGGTTTTGGACTGTGGTGACGCTAATATTACACAGTTGGATGTCATACTTCTTATTTGCCATGTTTCGGGAGCGATGTCTGCATCACTCCCCACTCCTCTCCCCAGATGACCCAATCAGCAGCCCAACAGCAGCAGCAAACATGATGAGCATGGCTGCCAAGATGCAGTATGTCTTCTTGGTTGACTTCCTGTACTCACCAAACAGAACTACACCCCAGAAGGTACTGACCAACGGCAGTGCCTGCATGCAGCCAAAGCAGCTTGTGTTGCTTCAGCTTGCCTTAACACTGTAGTGAAAACACTTCACAGCATGTAAAAGAGACGTGTAATGATGCGTATGCGCATTAGAATAGCAACCAAACAAACCCAATGCATGATTGATTTCTGCACACCATTCATGCCAACGACCACTGACTTAGCTGTTGAAATGGCTTGACTTGCACTGTGAAACATGCGTGCAATGCCTGTATATATCAATCTATGTGCAGACCACTGTAGCATGGACCAAATCACACACTTACACGCTTTGTGTATGGCTCATAGTTTGATACACATGCAACAGGACTGACGAGTGCACCACAACTTCACAGCCTACAATGTGTCATCATGATGTCGCAATAGGGTAGATGAGCATCAAAGGTCACGGGCAGCAGTTCAATCAATCGCTTGCAGGCAATAGGTTAGATCAGCAACAGAAATCACATGCAGCGGCTGACTGAATTGCTGGCAGGCGATAGCGTTGATGAGCGCCAACGATCACAGACAGCAGCTCACTTAATCGCTTGCAGGCAACAGCTTAGATGAGCGCCACCAATGACAGGCAGCAGCTCACTTCATCGCTTACAGGCCATAGTATACCTGTACAGCATCAGCAGCAGCATAGCCAGCTGCTTGGCCGCCCATGAACTGAAACCCGTTGCCCCAGCCGCAGATGGCACCAGCAAGCAATGCAATCTCACGGCCCTTCCAGTCCTTGGCATAAGCCACGAGGGAAGACCTGGGGATCCCAAATGCTGGCTTGTACAGAAAGATCACATTGATGAGTACAGCACAGAAGAAGAAGGCAGCAGAAAAGTAGAAGAAGGCTGTGTAGACGACCAGGTGAGGCACGCCTTGCTCCAGCTTGTGCCACTGGTCATTGGTGGATAGGTTGAACGCTGGGGAGAAGATGGAGTAGCATGCTCCAGCTGTGAAGACCAGCCCCAAACCCACAAACTGGCTGGATTTTGTTACCTGCAGAGACATGAAGATGTATACATGCCTTGCGCATGCAGCAAAGAAGTCATGGGTGCAGCCAAGGAATGTGCTTGCATAGCATGTAATGAAAGACCATAAGTGCATTGACCTGCTTGTCAATGGGTGCACCCATACAGACTAACAGGGGCCTGGAAGAAGCTCCATCAAGGGCAGTGGTAATAACAGGCTGCAGCTACAGCTTGCCAGCAACAGACTTTGCTTACTGCTTGTTGATAAGCTGCAGAAAGGTTAAGAAGCTGCATGTGGGCTTAGGAAGTGCACCTTGACAGCACGTCGACTTTCGACCTGCTCCAGGAACTCAATACTTCCAAAGTCTGCCTTTTGCACTGCACTGTTCCTGGGAAGCACTGCAGGTTGGCCTCCTTCCATTGCTTGCATCTTCATGTCTGCACGCAGTGCAGTCCTGCTGAATCAGCCTGGTTGTGGCTGCAGTAACCTCAATTAGCATGCCGCAAATTGGGGGAAAAGTTTAGCTGCTGAGCTTCCATCCTGCATGGCGCCCCTCCTGACTGTCACAAGGTACAATGCTCATGATACCATCTCAGTCTTGTGCTTCAGGACTGAACACAGTAGAACTAAAACATGCTGCATGCAAGGTCAGAGGGTGACTAGGATGCAGAAGCAATGTGCGCAGCATTTGCAGCTGGTATGGGTGACTTCCGCAATGATGTACAGTGCATGTACGCATGTGTTCAACTGCAGACCTGGCTCATTGTCCTGTTTGGGGTAGCCAGCCAGTGGGCTCTTGGTGGGAGGCACTGACGGATCCATCAGCCTGGATGTGCTCCTGCAGCACCCCATCACTGGCCATGTCTCTGCACTCATTGTTTGGCAGGTTCTAGAAACTCCAAAAGTCATACTGATCTTTGGTCTTTGGCTGACAGCATGCTGCCATGCAGAGATGGTATGGTATTGTCTGTAGCAGTGATGCAAGGGGCCTCTTGTTGGGCTGTCACCTATCAGTTGCACCGCCGCCTCGCTGAATGCCTAGTTTCTTATCGATGTCGGCAACATTGGAGGAGTGCAGCCATGATCCTAGCACTGCAGCGATGAGGAAGCAACCAACACCGGGGAATAAGATTTCTGCCTTGTTGATGCGGTCATCCAGGAAGTAGTTGATTGTCGTTCCTGCATTGGGCATGCACCAAAAAGACTTCAGCACCGTTCTCGTCCTTGTCCTTGGCATGCTTGTGCGTGGGTTTTTGAGAGTTTGCTTTTACCTGCCACCACTGTAATGCTGGAAGCAACGACTTCTGTCACTGAAAGTCCAACAAAAGCCTGCATCCCCCACAGGAACGTGAGCATGCCATGGCCGGATGGCTTGCCGTGCGCGTGAACAGCCATCCGTATCACCGTACAGACGGTCAGGCATAGCGTTGTTGACGAGACCAGCGCCTTTCAAGCAGACGACTCACCAGAGAGTACTGCGTTGCCAAATTGCCCAAACACAAGAACACGCCACCCGCTAACGCAAAGCCCACAGATGGACCGTTATGCTGCAGAGCAAGAGACCTGATCAGGAAACCGGTGGTCCATATGTGGGGCTATGCTTAGCTGCATCGCGGCGACATAACAACAGGAAAATAGGCACTCCGCGGTCGAGAAGCGCTGAGTGTGCAACAGCAAGGTGTACGCCGTTGCAGCCTGCCAACCTGATTAAGTTGCTCAGTAAAGTTGGGTGCAGTGGCTGTGCTGCTTCCAATCTGCCCAAGGGTGAGAGCGATGATGATCGCCATCAGAAAGTTTGTCAGAGAGTAGTCCAGGTAAGTGTGCACAGGATTGCGGCCCCGTCGTTCCAGCAGATTTAGCAGAGCAGGCCATGTGCCCAAAAACAGAAGCGCAATTATCATGAGCGCGATTGCACCGCCCTTGTCTTCCACGACCTTCATTTCTGCAGACTGCTGCAACAACGAGCCGAGCTCCCACCGAGGTCCAAGTGAGGAGTCTGCGGCACAATTCCAGTACAACAACTCGACCGTTCCATTTCGCAAACAGGCAAGATTTTATCACGTGTAGGTGCAAAAAGGTAAGTTATGTGTCGTTAATCTGGCTTAAGATAAGCTTAGTCATGTACGACAAGTGATGCAGCTAGCCAGTTCGTGATACAACCGTTCTGCATAGATGATGTGTGGGACGCGTCTGTTGGCTTCAGCGAGATCTGCAGGTGCANTCACTTTGCATGGTTAAACACAGATAGGTAGGCTTATTGCTGCAAAGCAATACCTGTGTGTTCATGACAAAGGGGCCATACTGCACGACAGGCTCCTCAATGGGCTTGCCAGCAATCAGCAGGAATCTCAATCCCGCTTCATCATTGGTGGTGGCAGTCACATGGTCTCCTGGCCCAAACACAAGTGCATGTTCCCTATTGCCTTGTGTGCCGCAGATTCTGCCACTGCCAGCACACACATATGCAAAGCCGTTCCAGGCAGGTGGAATCTGCAGCAGCGCACATAAACCTTCAAATGCAAGCTGGTTACGGCATATTAAATCTGACTCATGATTCTGACTCAGATAAAGATGACTGACCCTGGAAAATGTGGAGAGATGTTGCTGCTGTATGCTGATACATCAACTGCTGACTGCCAATTTAGTACAAAATGCACCTGGCAGCAAGTGCGGCCTATGTTGCCAACTGCAGAATGCACATGAGCGGTACTGTGGCAGATAGCGTGTGTTTGCAATGATGCTGTGTTCAGAACGTCCTGACCAGCCAACTGTGTTATGCACAGCAGATACATTGCTACAGCGCCTTCATGCTGGTATGATGCTCTTCAACATGAATGCAGCTGTCATTTTGTGACACAGATGAGAATTGTGACGTACTCAAGCCTTGAGTGGCACCGATAGGTGCGGTCTCAACAGCTTAGCAAGCCTCAGAGAGCAATAATCATGCTCACAATAGCTATGCAATCTGTGAGGGGGTGCATACTTGACCTTTGAACCATGAGCATTGTTTCACAACTTCTCACATCAATCAGGTGCAGCTTGCACATACAACAGTCCTAGTTTCTGGGAGAAAGGCTACAGAGTATGCAATAAATGCTACAGAGTATGCAATAAATGCTACATAGTTTGCAACAAATGCTACAGAATTTGCAACAAATGCTACAGAATACGCAACAAATGCTACAGAGTATGCAGCAAATGCTACAGAGTTTGCTGCAAGAAGTGTGTGAGGGTCAAAGCTCACCTCCTGGCTGAATGTAGCACCTTTGGAGACCGTCACATCCATGAGCAGGCCAGGGTTGCGCATGACAATGGGGCCTGCAATGCCTTCATGCGTTCCAGCCATGACTCGCACCTTCACATTGTCGTGCTCTGCTGTGGGTATGTCTGAAGCCTGGTAGTCCTGATACCTGCAGTAGCAAGATACCAGGTTATACACCGAAAGTCAGGGCTCCATGATCTGCATCAACATCCTCACCCATGTGTGAGCCTGAAGCCTAATTGTCCTGATACCTACAGCAACAGGTGGTTGAAAACCTGTTTGCTGCACGTGGTCATTGCATAGTGAGAGTGGATGCTACATTGCCATGGCATGCATTGTCATGCTTTGCTATGTGTGCTTTAAACCCAAAGCCTGGCAGTGCTAAGATTTGCAGCAGCCATGTGACATACATGCCTCGTCTGGCTGATGCATAGGCGATCTGATGCAGGGCTGCTATGCATATGGATATATGTCTGTAAGCTGTGATTCAGGTCCCTGTTGCAGTTCACTCTATAGGAGGGTACCCATCTGGCAACACAAAAGTTTCTTAGTTTCATGTGCAGCATTGTACATCATTGCTTGCTTTGCACTGTGCTTCATGTCAAGCATACAGCACTCAACTGCAAGCAATAACTTGATAGATAAGACATGACCATTCCATGAAGTTGTATGCAGCACCATGCACCGACTGTTGCTTGGTGCCAAAACCAAGTTCACCACATCGCAATGTGGTGCAAGCTTGATGTTCAGCAGATTGATGAGTACAGACTCATGCAGAGTACTACACAATGAACAGTACCAACCTGGGTTGGCACATCTTGTCCTTTTTGGGCAGGTTGATCCAGAGCTGAAAGCCCCACAAGTTGCCCTCTGTCACTTTTGGCATTTCACTGTGAACTATACCCCTCCCTGCTGTCATCCACTGCACCCCCCCGGGCCCAATGACCCCCTGTATGCCCATCAGAGAGTCTGTACACAACTTTTGCAAGACAGGTATTGCTGCTGCATATTATTCTGCATGGTCTGGCAAGCAGCTTGACTGCAGGCGCGATTACACCCTGGGTGTGCAGCTGGACAGCCTGTCCAGCTACATTAATAGTATTCACTTGTGCGTGCCACTTCACATGACAGATGAGTGACTGTGCACTGCTGAGCCTTGGCTGGATGTTGCATAATGTAGCCAGTCCCTGTAACAAGCAGCAGTACAGACATGGCCCTGCATGTGCACGCTGCAATGTGTTACTGAAGCAAATGCATGCCAGCGTTGAACGTGTTGCCTTTCACAACCACTGGGGTACTTGCTGCAGACATGCAGTAGTTGTGCTTTCTTGTAGTTCGAGACATGCAACAGCATCTTGGGTCGTTGATACTGAGTATGGCTGCAAAGCAAAGCAGTGTGCATGCTCAGTTGCTCCCGCGTGGCCTGTCGAGAAACGTGTTTAGGCAGACATTACTGGCATTGCAGTACGCTGCAGACCTTGTTGCCAGCAGAATCTTCATGCTCCATTTTGCCTTCCAGCATGATGCTGCAAGTCTCAAAGCCCCTATGGGGGTGGTCGGGGAAGCCTGCTGTAGCAAGATGCGCTGGAGCCTTCAGCTCATCAAGCATTAGGTAGGGATCCAGATTCTGCAGGGCTGCTGTCCCCACAGTCCGGCAGATAGGCATGCCAGCACCCTCTGACACATGCGTGCCACGGACGACCTGTAATGACAAGGGACAGGTGTGCTCACGATGCAGGTGCTGCGAAGACAGCATGCGCGTAAACTAGCAATGCAGGCAAGCCTGAGAGTGCAGCGAGTCGGGGTATACGACTGCGCAGAAGTACCTTCTTGACGGGTCTAAGTTCGCTACCATGGACCATTGTAGTGATGTTGTTCAACGAGGAATGCCTTGTGTTCCTCAGTGACCCGGCAAGCCTGCCTGCAGCCCAGACCGTTGCGCGCGCCGTTTCGTCAATTGCTTACACGGCCAGAACAACGCTGTTGTTAGAGCTCGCTGTGAGGGCGGTCTGGTCACACTACTTGCAGCTTTGTCGAGGCCCGATACACAAGCACCAGGAGCCTGTCGCGATAGACGTATGCTGTGCAAGGCGCTCTGCAATGGTAAGCCCAGATCAATGTGACGAGAGCTTCGGCTTGGAATCTGAAAGCTTCTTATGAGACGAACAAGTTGTCCAGCAGCATTCCAACAATCTGAGCGTGTCGCTCATATAGCAGCGACAATGCATTCAAGACAACCTAACGCATGCGCATGCATGACATAGCGTCAGAGAGAGGTCCTTTGTTGGGCCGTGTCCAAAGCACACGGGTGCAAGCATACATGCAGATCTACATCTGGATAGTTTCATGCACAAGACAGTCACGAGCCATAATTGCTTGCTGCTTGTGGTTGTCAATTTGGACAACGAGTTCATTGTGCACAAATACTCAGAAAATATCGCCACAAACAATGAGAAACTCGTTATTGTGAGGCGCGACCCTGTCACCAAATCCGTCTTGCATGGTGATATAAGCTGGCATGGGCTGCAAATTACCGTTATGATCCACTAAGCACACCCTGGCCACGTTTTGATTGATCCTCTCAAAACGAATGTCCAAGCCGTTGTCGACATTGCGTACAAGATTGATATCGTCGTTGCTGTACGAGAAGGTGCCTTTGTACCGCATACCTGCAGATAGCGAGCCCATCATGGGTGACAGACTGAGAGAACACACGAAGTCAATGCTGGCAGCATACGAAAAGACAACAGGACTTCGGAAGGCGTGGAAAAAGGAACCGAGGTGATCCACCTAGGTGAGGACAGTTGAAAGAATGTCAGCGTCCGTCCAAAACTGCAGCAGCTGCTGATGAGTTCACAAGCCTCTGTGTACTTTGACCATCGAAACGCAAAGCCTTGTCATGAAAAAAGAGATTTCACATGCTTTTGGTAGACAAGCCCAGACTGCTGCTTCGAGGTAGAAGAAGAAGAGAACTTGAGCAAATGGACATGGCAAAGATGACTAAAATACTTCGAAATCTCAACTGTTGAAGATGCACCCGTGGAACGAACGAGGCAGTTGTGCAGTCTCGTTGGCTTCTATCGGCTTCCAGCAACGTTTGCCATTTCTTCCCAAAGCTTAAACGCATCCCTGTAACCAGCGAACCTCGTTCGGTAGGCGTCGTACTGGTTGTCACGCAGTTCAGCGAGCGTTTGTGACTTGTTTTGCAAAGTAAGCCCTGCAGCAGGGACTAGTTTACGCACTGTCACCAACTTGCCAACAGAGTGTCAATTGGGAAATTTGGGCGGGTCTTTAGCATGTAGTAATGCTTGTTCAGACGAGTGGCGGAATGCCCTGTTCCAGCTAGTCAGCTGTCCCGCCCCAAGCTTAAAGTCAGAACCACCTCGACAGGAACATGCAGCAAACACAAGGCCCCAGGGCGCTGTTGAACGGGCCAGCGCACTATGTGCAGGTGAAGCTACTTGTCATCTCTTGCAACAGCAGCGCCCTGCTGGACTTGTACCTGAGCATTGTCAGCACTGCAGATTGCAGAGCTAGGGCACGGCACCTTCGGAATTGTGATCAAGGCATGGGACATGAGGACGCAGCCACCAACAGAAGTTGCCATCAAGATGCTGCCTCGTGGTGACTTTGTAGGTGCTCACACCTTTAGCCTGATTTGCCTGTCATCTCCCCTACTGGCACACTAACGATGCCCTGTGCCTTTTACTGATCACAGACTCATAAGCCTCAGCCCACCGTACATTGTGGCATGTCTGTGCACTACACAATCGTTGCACTAGTGCATCAGCAATGTTGTAGACATTGTTGACAAGTTTCCACTTGTGCATGGCATTGCTATCTGTAGCATGCAGAATGTGATTAGCTCCATTGGTCCCTGGCATGCACCATTTTTGTTCTGGTGATGACACTGTGTTGCGTTACCTTCAGCTCGTGGTGATGTTGTCTCAGTGTGTCACCAGTCTGTGCAGTGCATGGACGTGGTTGCAATGCACCACATTCTCGTGCTTTGCAGATCAAGAACTACAAGACATATGTGAAGCGGGAAATTCAGAACCAAAGCCTACTCCGGCATCCCTTGATTGTGTCCATACGAGAGGTGATTGTACGAAGTACATACAACTGCTACTATGCGTTGCTGTACACACTGCTGCCACATGCTGCATGTCATCAACACATGTTCCATTCCCACGCCTCCATGAAGCCACCCAGGCTTGCATATGCATAGTACAGCATTTGCACTTCTCGCTGTACTGTGTTGCGTTCTTGAGTGTCTAGGTGCCTTCTCTTGCATCTCACTGCACACAGACAATGCATGTTGCAGCCCATTGCACACATACTCTGCACCATACAGGTACCTGCAAAACCTTCAAGTTGAAAAACCTTCCACCTGCAGTCCATTTCTGCAGCTGCTCTGATTTCTTTGTCTGCCTGTGCTGAACTCACACGCTAAAGCCAGCACTCAACACTGCAAACTTCTGCTGTGGCACCCGCCAAACCTGTCTGCATGCATCACAAATATTTCTGGCAGGGGCTGCTTATAGTTATACAGATGAAGGGTTGAATCCGTCTCAGGTCTTACTGTGTCTGAATGCATGACAGGTGTTCCTGACCAGGGAGTACCTAGCAATCAGCATGGAGTTTGCACAAGGAGGTGACCTGTTTGCGTATACACTAGGACCAAAGTCTCATGGCAGGCTAGCAGAGGCGCAAGCTCGCTGGATCTTCCAGCAGCTCATACTTGGCCTGGACTACTGCCATCGCAAGGTGACGCTTTCTTGCCTGCCCGCTAAGTCACTCATCCTGTGCCGTTGCTATGCTTGGCAGATGCTGTCTGGGCGTTTAAGCAGGTCTGACTTTGTTTGAACCTCTGCAATCGCAAGCGATTGCTTTCAAGTTCCCAACGCTTTGGGCCTACTAAACTGGCCCGCAAAGTGTGATAAATGTGGGTACCTTAGACCTCAGGCTCTCAAGCTTTCAACAGGTGGTACTTGCGTTACACTACTGCCATAGTAAGTCAGTAGCTTGCTGCACGTCCGTGCTGTGTTTGCACTCAGTCAGTAATCGCTGTACCTCTCAGCAGCTCAAACTCGGCTTTGGATCACTGTCAATGTGGGCTAATGCTTGCTTATATGCCTATATTGTATACAGACACCAACTCATGGCAGACGATGTGCAAATGCAATCCTGGTGCAGATTTGCTTGCATTGCCCCTTCATGGCAGGCTATGTACCTCTGTAAGTGTAGCTCATCAAGAGGTGAGGCCACAAGGCTCCATGGTAGACAGACAAGAGGTCAAAAGGCTGTTGGAGAAGTTTGCATGCACATGTACCGCTGAACAAAGCTGTAGGGTTGCTCTGTGACTGCTGCTATTGCTCACCTGCTCTAACAGACGGCACGCAAAGACTCAAAGCTAGAAGGTTGGCTGCTGTGCTGATGCAACTTGTATCTGTACCCTGCTTGCAATGCTCACGCTTTGCATGCTGCGTATCTGTAGGGAGTGGCAAATCGAGATTTGAAGCTAGAAAACCTCTTGCTGGACAGGCAAGGCGGCAAAAGGCCGCTGCTGAAGATTGCTGACTTTGGCTACTCCAAGCATGAAATGAATTCAAGCGCCAAGACTGGGGTGGGCACGCCTGTGTATATGGCTCCTGAAGTGATTTTGGGGGACAACAAATATGATGCCAAGGTGGGCTGTGCTGTGCTGTGCTGTGCTGCTTTGCACTGCGCTGCGCTGTGTTGCATGCCAGATGTAGCCAGATGTGCACACAGCAGTTTAAGTGCTTGCTTGCATTCACCAGGTATAAATTGCAACAACACCTTTCTGCGTGCTGCAATGCGAGTCACCCATCTAGGCTGCACAAGGCGCATCCTGTGTCAGCAAGTCACGGCAGCCCTGCACCCTTTCATATCTCTGCTACAGTTGTAATCTGTAGTCTTGTGCATTCTGTCTGAATCTGATAGCGTTTGGGTTCTATCAGGTTCTGACGATTCAAGATCTGCCTGCTCAATAGCTGTTTACTTCTCACAGAAGCAGTGTCTGACATAACAATGATGTCACTTGCTACAGCACACCACTTATGACAGGACAGTACAGATAAAGCGATGTGGGCAACACTCAACGAACCTTGACAGAGCAGTTCAGCATTGTTCTGTCAACTCAGCAGGACTGCAATTTCCAAGCCGGCACACAATGGCCTACACCTGACAGCTACATGTTAAATGTAAATTTGGTTCTAGTCAAGTAAACTATGCTAGAGTTGATATGCTGGTCAGCAGTGTGAACACCAGACTTGAATGACACCTGAAATGCAGAAAGCGGACATCTGGTCCTGTGGTATCATCTTGTACGCCATGCTGTATGGACAGCATCCTTTCCAATCCAAGGATTCCACTTTTGCTCAAAAGGTGGTGAGTGGGGACTACGCCATCCCAGCAGGCATCCCAGTCTCAGCAGCTTGCTTGGAGCTGCTGCAGAGCATCCTGGTTCCAGAGCCACGGTCCAGGATGAGCATGGGAGAGATCAAGCAACATCCCTGGTTCTTGCAAGGTATGTGACTGCCGTGTAACAGAGATCTGTAATTGGACTCTGTTACTGAAGTCTGTATGTGAAATCTGTACACATATGTAACTGTCATGTAACTGGTAAGTAACTGGTGCTTACGTGACCAGTATGTGACTGCAACCGTCATGTAGCTGAAATCTGCAGACGGGTTTCATCTCTGCATTGTTGCCCACCTTCACTGAGCATGATGACGCCAAGGTGACTTGGTGCTGAAACAAGGTGTAAACACCAGTCTGCAAGCCGCTGGCCTAAGGTGTGACAATGTGGGCAGCGCAAAGCATACAGCATAGCATATCAGCTAGCAAGCAACATTGCCATGACGGTCGCAGCAAGACGCAATGTGTTGAGTTGAGGGTACGCTCTGCTTGCCCTTAAGACGAAGCTTGCTATCTGCACAGCATCAGCAATCTTACGCTGTGAACATGCAGCCACTCACAAGCCATGGCATGCTGAAGTCAAGCATGCTCTTGAAATTGAAAGCTCAAAAGCGCTGCATAGCAAGCTGCTGCACTTGTTTTGCATTCAAGTAGGTTGCTGGAGCTTCAGGAGAGGAAAGGACAAGACTGCTTGGTGTGCATGCCTCACACATTGCCTGGTGTTGCAGGTCTTCCACCTGGCTCGCTGCAGATGAATGACTACCTGCTTCAGGGCAACTTTCCAGTCGCTCAGGTGCAGCTCAATCTTTCTACTGCATGTCAACAACGCGTGTTGCAATACACACTCCATGGCTGTAGCTTGAACCAATGCATGCAAGTGACACATGTCTGCATACTCACCATGACATGGAAATGTTTTGGCCTTGCGTTTCATGTGATGTGTGTCCTTGAGAAAAGAGCCTTTTCTGAACTCAATAAGAGCTGGGCAGAGACTTGGTCTGCAATGAGCTATGCTATGGCAGGTGTGGAGGTACTGTGCCAGGCATGGTAAAGTATGCATGCAGACACATCACATGGACGCAGCACTGCATGTCAGGACTGCATACCTGCCACAACAGCACTGACAATTGCTCTGAAAAGCCTGCTATGGGCAAACACGCGCATCTAATGCACCTTCATTGAGTAGCGCTGGTCCCCCATTGCATATATCTTTGGCTGAGTCTTGAGTAAGTGTATATTGTTGTGCTGCAGTATGAGGCACAGATTGATGCCATAGTGGAGCAAGCTCAGCAAGTTGGGGGACCAGATGAGGGCTTGTGGTGCTGTACCATTTGATTTCAAGAATGCTGCATTAGAAGCTTTCATCATTGGCTAGGGGCCCGCTTGATCTTGCTTCTGTTTGTTGTTGCCATTTGAGGCATGCATTACTTGAGGCAATTGCACAGTTGACGATTGCATATGATGCTGCTTGCAAATGCACAACAGTACTGAGCAGCGCAGAAGCTTGTGTTGCATCGCAAAGCCAAAGCTGCAAAAGGTCTACTACGCGCTTCTGTTTACAGTGTGATCTGCAGTCTGTGCTGTTTGCTATGTTTATGACTATGACTTCAGCCTCCAAGAGTTTGACAGACAGTGAAGCTACTAGAACAGNATTCCCGATGGGTACGCAACACCAGCACCATCACTTCAACAGCAATGCACAAAAGGCACCAAGGGCAGCCAAGCACCTCAGAATGTCAATCTTGCCATTAGCAGCCTCAAGCTCAATTTTGAGGTGTGAAACAAGCTTGTGAGCGGCTGACAACTCCTGCTGCAGGTGCAGCAATTCAGTCGGCTGCGTGTGAGAAGCGGCACCCTGCAACACATTCAGGCCTGGTTTAGCCTGTCATTATGGCACAATTCTCCCACTCCAAATCTGAGTATCGTGTACACAGCAGGTCACACAAAGATGTATGTGCTGACATTGGGTGTTGAGAGACACTGTGGGCAAGCGATTGCCAAAAGGCAGCCCTGACATGTTGACAGCATGTGCCAATGGCCTGAATATACAAACAAACAGGCTGTGACAGTTGGGTAAACATGGGTGAGCATGATGCAATGACATTGATTTGCATCAAAACCTGTTAGGACACAGCTACTGAGCCATGTCTTGAGCTTATGCACAAACACTCACCCGGCTGATCAAAGCTGCCACCTCCCTGCGTGCCTCTGCTTCGCGCAGTTCTGCACTAGCCTTCTCACAGCGTAGGCCGTACAGCTCACTGGTCAGGTTGCGCACCTCCAGCAGCGCTGTGCTTGGAGCCTCAAAAGCCTTGGCCAGCAACTTGGTGTTTTCTCGTTCAAGTCTGGTCTTTTCACTGCGCTCGGCTGCATTAGAAGACCAAATATGGCAACATGTTGGCTGGGACTGCAAGGCCTGTGCATGCGTGACCGCCAGCTAGCACTGTAGACTGCAGTCTATCCAGGCAACCATTCAGTTGAACAGACTGCATGTGGCTCGTAATGTTTTTATGTGTGCAAATCAATATGCCTGAGGGTGTTGGTGTAACGATAATGCAGTGCAGCTGAGCATGCCAGTGACAGTAAATCTGGTATGGTAAAAACAACCTACATAGCATCCTTTCTGAGACAAACTGCATGCTCCAATTCACATAGTTGCTTTGCTGGTCCAAAGCCTGTGTGAGGCAGGCTACATAGGTATTGTGAATTGCCTAAACACACAATTGCTCTCTCGGGTAGTACACCCTTATGCTGACATTTATGGCTGATTGGGGTGTTAACAGCCTGTGCAATGCAGTGGCATGCTCTGTTGCTGCAGACAGCGCAAGTACACCAGCTGCAATGACTGCAGGTGCTTGCAAACCCTGTCCAAGTCACATCAGTCAGGACGCAGATACACTGTCATGTTGTTGCATTTCAGCGTACTACAGCATGGCTCGCACAGGAGCACAAACCCATGACCCTACCTGACCGGCTGAACTTTGACTGTGACTTCCAATGACAACTGATGACATACTGCACACCAGCAGGGGCTTACTGGCATTCTGACATACTCTAGGTGCAAAACATATGAGGGTGCAATACTGATCACAGTAGGTAACTTCATGACTGCATGCATTTGGTCTTGTGACAACAGGCGCTGACCATTGAGTTGAGGCTGCAGCTCTCTGAGACGCTCAAGCTGTAGACGCAGCCTGCTGCATTCCCGCTCTAATGCCAGCTGATGCATCCGCTGCTCATGCAGGCCATTAGTCTTGTCCTCTAGGGCCTGTACTAGCATCGTGTAACTACTGGGTAAGTGTGAGATGTGCAGCATTGCTGTCTGTTGTCATACAACCTGAATGGTCAGAAATTGCAAATTGTACTCAGCAAGTTACACTCAGTCTCAGTCTCAGCTCATGCAATTTCAATACCCAATAAGCTTGCTGGCAAATAGCCAGGAGTTGTGACTCAAGATGTATATAGCTTGCTCAACATGCCAGCTGAAGCTTGTCATCAGCATTTATTCAAACTTGGCGTGTGCTGATAAGGACACTGCTCATTTTGACTACTGTTGTACCCATTTCTGCCATGCACAAATGTGTGGACAGACTAACTGATGCGCTGCAGACATGGGATACATATGCTCGCCATGGTGTATGTGTCATGCCAACTAAGCGTAAGGTGCAACGGCGCGCTTGCCGTTTACCTTTACAACTCTGGAATGCTGAATCTTGAGCTGCTCAAAAGCAGTCTTGGTCTCCAGGAAACGGGTCTTTAAGACGTGGGCCTTGTCGCCAGCAGCCCTGATCTGTGCCTCTAAGGCCTCGCTGCCTTGCCTAGCAGTGCAGAGCGCATTGGCAGCTGCTTCCTGCTGTCTGGACTTCTGGAGGTCCTGCTGCAGCTGCTTGACGGCCCGCTGCAGCAACACAAGCTCTGTATCCTTGCTGCTGCAGGCTTGTGCGTGGTGTTGTGCTGCCTGTGTGGCCTGTGCAAGCTGTTTGCGAAGCCTTTGCAGCTCAGCTGACATGGAAGAGGTCTGTCCTGCCGCCTTGGGACTGGCAGTGGGAGATGATCGCAGGTGAGTGGCGCTGAGGCCTTTCGATGGTGCAGGTAGCCGCAAAGCTGTGTGTACGTCCTGCAAGCTGATGTTGCCACAGGCCCCCTGAGCATGCAGCTTGGCCAGCAAGCACCTGAGCTGTGTGCTGCTGATGCCTCTGTCCAACATTCTGAGCATGTGTATGAGCTGCTGAACAGTGATGCTGCCAGTCAGACCTCCAGTCTGGGCTTCAAACAGCTCACATAACCGGCTCTGCTGCTGTTGAACCAGGGTGTACAGCTGATGCAACCCTTCGGGGGCAGCTGCCTCTGCTGCTGCAGTGTCTATGGCAGCCAATGATGTCTCAAGGGCAGCAAGCAGGTCTTGCAGAGTCAAGCTGTCTGCACTGCCCACTGTCAGCATAACATGCAGGAGCTGCAAATCGACTGCAGATATTGCAGGGAGAATACTGGAGAGCAGCGACGGCACCAGATGAATGGAGATTGCCCCAGCGCTGTTNCGGCTTAGTGATCTGTGCTTGTCCTGCAGCTCGCGCCATTTGCAGTGCAAGCTCATAAGCTAATGAGGCATCCTGCAATAGTTGCTGCTTCACACTAGCATTGCCACTTTTGCTGAATCCCTTGATCAGCGTCTGTGAAATTGGTTTGTGCCACCAATTCACTATACCCAGCTACATAGTNATTTTCAAGGTCACGGGGTCCTGCTGGTCAACAACAGCGTGTCTTGCCAATCCTCTATCACCTTTGCAACCTCACCACACGCAGGTCAACAGCATTACAATGTCTCAGGGGGTTGCAAATGTTCCTTGAGCCTCAACAACCGGTGCAGAGTGTTTGCAGAATTGAGTCTGTCAAGGGACTACCCAGCCTGTCTAACCAGCCAGTCTGACCAGCCAGTCTAACCAGCCTGTCCAACCAGCCCTCTAACCTCTGCAATATGTTTGCCTGCAGGTTAGGTGGATGGCAAGGTCTTTTGGCGTGTCAGGAGATCATGCCGGCCAGCAGAGCAACGGGTACAGGTGGCCATTTGGCCCTGTGGGGCTGATCACCCCCTTCAACTTCCCCCTTGAGATCCCCGCCTTGCAGCTGATGGGTGCCCTCTTCATGGGCAACAAGCCTCTGCTTCATGTTGACCACAGGCAAGCTTTCATCCTTACCTTGCATGCTTTGAAAACAAAAGTCTACGCCGTGAGGCGTTCCAACTANAGCAAGGCATGCCAGGGCAGCTGACGTTCTTGTAGCAGCTGGCTTCTGTGCATAGCTCTGTCTGTGTCTTGAGTCTCAAGCATGCAGATCCATGTGGCCACTAAAGCTTGGGAGACTTGAGACGCTCTTGCCTTGCAAGCAAGCTAATGTTCTTCCAGATGCCGGACTGGCTTGTGCTAATGGAGAGGTTTTCAGTTTTGCCTGCGCAGCAAACTTTTTGTGTCATGACTTGAGTTGCTAGCTTTATGCCAANAGGGTGTGGGATTTGTGGGGCTGAGGGATTTAGCTGCAGAAGGCATAAGGGAACCAGACCCGCTTGCGCGCAGTGCCATGTGCTCCTCTGCGCACATGCCATGCAGTCAGTCTGGCATTTGTGCAGGATATCAGTGTGCAACAGGTATGCAAATTGGAAGCAGAAACAACACAACATCTCTTGTCCAGGATGGCTGTCTTCTGTGCAAGCTTAGCACAGGTATGCAATCATCAGGTGGCTCAGCATCATGCATGAGATGCCTGCTGCAGATTGACAGCCACACCAATGCTTGCATGATGCATCCAGGCGACAGACCAGGCTGCAGTGTCTTCTCTTGAGAACGCCATGCATGCTGTCCACCTGTCCTGGGCTTTTGCATACAGCATTTGCACAGCTGCTGCTGCTTCTGCTCAGGTGCATATTCAGCACTCAGCTTTCATGAGCATTTGCTGAACACAGGTGCTCTACTGCCTCATGCCATTCACAATTCCATCCAGCCGAAACCAACACATTTGTACTAAGATGGTGTTGGCAAGGTGCACACAAAGTCCCAAGCATGCAGTGACTGTGACTTGGACTGCTGACCTTCTACTTCCTGCTTGTTGCGACCGCCAATGACTAGCAGCTCCTCACCAGTCTCCAAGTCATCCACAACACCAGCAGCACTGCCAGTCTGCCACACAGGCAACTCCACTGCTCCACCTTTGAGGCCCAGGCGCTCTAAGAACAGAGGCAGCCATTGNGTTGAAGTGAGCCTTGAAGTGGAGCAATTGACATTTTTACATATGGGATGACAGGCACTGACCTTACTACGGACTCGTTGCTGGCCTGCAGTTGCTGCTTTTCCAGCAAGCTATGAGCTGAGTCAGCCTCTTGTGCCTCCACCTTCCATTCATCAGTATGCACCTGCATACAGACGAAAGCTTGACCTTGAACACGTCATGAGGTTTGAGAGCATGCAGTGTTGTAAGTCAACTGTATCACCTGTGACAATCCACCACCCGAGCTTAACAGCAAAAGTCATTTGGCTGGAGGCAATGCACCCCCTCACATCAACCCGCACTGACTACAGCAGCACAAGCGCTTGCTCTCATGTACATATTTATCAAACCTGGACGCAGCCAGTAAAAAAGCAAACAACATTCACCAAAAGCAACAGAGCGGGGCACCAGTATGTGTATGTCCAGTGCGCCCTTGCACATGCTATGTGGACAGAGGAAACACCTGTACTGCAAGGGCCTCTGGAAGCCAGGGCTTCTGCCCTTGGGGGGTCCGCCAGGGCTGCCACCATGCCAGATCAGCGATGTCTGAGAGCCCACAGCTGACTGCCATCACCTGCCAAAGCACGCACACCTTGAGTTATTCAAATGCTGCTTGTTCTTATTGCCATGGCTTGCACATGTCTGGGCGGACACAGTCTACATTCCACATGACTGGGCCTGCATTTGCAGCATGTGTATCAAACGCGCTTCTGGCACCTGAGAAGGTGTCCAAGATTTGACCCTTCTGCGTACAGCCAACAGCATCCGCAAAAGCTGGAAACAGTTCAGTGACAGATTCTTACTGTTTGCATGGTGCAAGGCAGCAAGACAAGCACTGCACCTGTCTAAGACAGCACATGATGCAACCAAGGTGGGCAGGCTGCAATGCTTGTGAGTGCATGCAACTTCCATCTCATTACAGCTAAATATGACAGGNCTCAAAGAGCATGCTGTTGACTTTCTGCAGAAATGTACTATCAAGGTCCTCTGCTGCAGGTATGCATATGCACCTTTGAACAGCATGCTGTCAATTTTCTGCAGAAATGTTCTATCAAGACAGCAGGCTCCTTTGCAGCATGTCTTGGCGCATGTGCGATGCCTGAGGTACAATGCCAACCTGGGATACTCTGAGATGCAAGCCAAGCTGTTTTGAGGTGGCCTGTGTTGCAAGGGTAAGAGAAGCACTTTGCGGGGTTGCAAGGATTTGTTACAGAGCTGAATCCCAATAGAGCGGTCCCAAGTAAGTGTTGTAGCCCTTTTTAGCATCTTGGCAAGTGTGCTCTTGCCTCAACTGATGCAGTTTGCAGACAAGTACAGATGAGTCGCTCAAACCTACAGCTAGCTTGGCGGCATACCTGAAGCCATCATGATTGAGCTCGACGAACTTGACCAAATTGTCGAGTTGAATGTAGACATCTGTCAGACTGCTGATCAGGCGGTCCCTGACGTTGATTGGGACGTTATCACTTCCCCAGAAGCGCACCCTGTCGCCCTGGGACATGCTGCTTCCTCCTTCCACATCTCTGCGGCTACTACCTGTGGTACAAAAGGGGGTTATGGGCCTAAGCATTGCGCTTTGGACAGGGGTTTGCATGTTGCCTGTTTGACGATATGGAGTTGTACTGCAACAAGACATACACGCCTGTGCATAGACAATAAGAGGTGTTTACAATGCTGAATCACGTGAAACAAGGGCTTGCGGCGTGGTGCCTGTGACTAATGTGATGCTGTGCGTTCAGGACAGGGCATGTCTATGCATGAATCAACAGTCCATCGACCAATATATCAAATGCCCTGGGGACCAACAGGGGTCCAACAGACAACCAACACATACAGTGCAAATCCAAACCATAATGAATATGGTGTCTGCAATGTGAGCTGGCACAGCACTGGTCCTGGATTCCAACAAATTAGGCAGCAGTGCACCAAGCTTGCATGCCTGCATAACTGCAACTGCGTGTGCTTGACTTGCTCACCTGCTCCAGCACGCCGCTCAGCTGCAGCAACCTTGTCAAGCACTGTATGCACCTCTGTGCGGAGCTCTTCATGCTGCAAAACATGTTGAAATTACTGAATCTGAAAGTATGAAAATACTGAAGCTAAGACTACGGTTGAGAGAACAGCAGAGTCAGCACTAGCAATACTGCTGCACGTGATCACTGCAGCTGCAGATATGCCAGTTGCTGGTGGTTTAGTCTGCCAATGGGTACAATCTGAAAGCACCAAAGCACAAGTACTGACACACAATGTAAACAACATCAGTCACAGAGCGCAGTGCCAGTCGCACAGATACAAGCCATGCATCAAGTGAATGGCTACGCAGAGACTGTGCACCATTTTACACATTTGCACGGTAAAGCTGCCATGCAACACAATCATTGTCTGCGCAGCATGCTTACAAGACACATGAGAGCCGGCTCAACATGTGAACCTTTTCAACAAAGAAGGACTTGACCCGCGCCAGCTCATCGTGTATTGCTTTTGCAAACATAAGCTCGTCCACAAAATCACCCTCAAAGCCAGAGCTGGCTCGCTGAAGTGAGCTGCTCTGCCTGCTAAGTAATGGTGCTGACTGTTGGTTGGCTGAGCTCATGTCAAAGGACAGGCGGTGCTCTGGTACCGGAGTAAGTTGGCCGCCGTTCTGCTGGATTTGCTCCAGGCGGAAGATCATTTTCTTGAGCTTGGAATAGGCAACATAGTGATGCCTCCAGTCTGGCACACTGTTCGCCTTGAGGGCCTGTGAAAACTTCATCTATCTTATGCTAAAATGCGTTGCCAACTGTGGATGTTGCCAATGGCCTCAAGTGCGCTTCAGTGCGTATGACTGGACGGATCGCCTGACTTCGCACCAGAAACACTGGGCTCACGCTTATGCTGTCGATATGTCGATTACGAGCTGAAGGCCGGATGTGCAGCACTGAACACACACTAGCTGTCAACGTCTTCGTTTCGAACGTTGTTACCGCGCCGAGATGCAGAATCAATCTCGGCAGCTCGTGTGTTGACTGGCACGTGACTTGTGCATGCAGAGAAGTACAAGTTTCGGCCAGCCAATAAGACTGATCACCTTTGCCACAAGTGGCAAGAAGACTAGCTGTTCATGAAACGTCAGCATTGTGTGGCGTATACGGCTGCCCCTGTGATCCTGCTGAGCATAAAGCCATGTGCACACACCTACCTGTTTCTTGATCAAGACTGATAGTCTTTGACGATGTGCCAATCTCTGTATGCGCTTAAATGGAATGCGTTGTTGAATATGCATTACTGGATGCATAACTGGATGCACTATTGCAGACATGCGCAGGCGAAAGGTGGCTTGTGGCGTGCACCTATATAGGCTGATTGCCTCCCTGTGTCATATATGCACGATTGTTGTACACTATACACGACCTTCCAACAGCACACAACAGAGCTGCTCATCCGAGATGATCACTGCCTCGAGTACATACACTTGGAATTCTACATACATTTCTACGCATAAACGTTGCTCTATCTATCTGCCTGTCACAATGTCCAAATCAGAAGTCCTCATGATCACCAAGACACCACCAACAAGAATCTACAGTTTGCAGCACAAGACTTTGTGGTACCCTGTGCTGCAAGCTGCAGCAACTTGTCTGCCTAAAATGGTTTGCAAGTAAAATTAAGGCAGTCANTGCCAGCCACACTGATGCATGCTCCACCCGCTTATGCATGACAGCCTTAAACAAATCAAAGCNCCTGTGTGTCATGCAACCAGGTGTGTGCTGCCACGTTTGGCTCCTTTTCAAGAGGGCAGATCACTTTAGCATGGTAATTGGCCAGTTTGGGGATGTCAAATGAACAGTTGCTTGAGCAGCCTGGGTAACCTCATGCGGCAGCCACATCATGAAATGGGTGTATGCCGTCTCAACACGAGCAACAAAATCCGCTAATGGTCTCAGCCATGCAGTAGCCCAGTGTGACAAACACCGAGACCGCAGGGGACTGTAAGTGGCATGAGTGGGTGCAACGCCCAGTGCTCCAACCTGAAACAGAACCATGTTCCAGCTGCTTGTAAAGCCATGCATTGCGATTGTGTGGGTATCAAACATACCTGAGTCATCAGCATCTGAGTCAGATGGTTGCCAGTCAGCAAACTGGTCTGCGAGATGCTTCACCTTCTTGCANTTACAACAGGCACAGTCGATGACAGTACATTATCAAACAGCGCTGCAAAGACCTCAACAGTCAAGATGACAGCACAGGCATTGGGGAAAAGGCGCTTCTTTACTGCTGACAAGCGGTTTTCAGCTGCAGGCAAGCGTGCCTGTGCAAAGGTATGCACTCTTGGGCCATGACAGTGGTGTGTTGATGATTTGGTTCATGTGACGATGCTTGCAGCAGCATGAGTGACACACTGCATGTCAAATCTGTTACTCCGGGATTCTCGCTATGACTAGTAGTAGATCACAGACAATGAATTGACAGTTCTACGGCCACACTGCCTGTGTATGATGATGTTAGGCCATTTAGGCTCCATCCTTGCCAGCATGACAAGTTCTTGCTGACTGTGCCCCTCAGAGTCAGATGACGGTGTCTTTTGGCACAAGTGCTGAGGCCAACAGCTTGTGAAGGTGTACTGCTGGCCACTCAGGTTGTTTGTTGAGCTGAGTCAGCATTGACTGATGCAGGGAGGCTTGCTGCGTAAGTCGGATTGGCCTGCTGGCAAGCGCCACAAGCCCGCCAATGACTCACCAGCCAAAGTTGGCATTGAAGAGCTGCGGCAGTCTAGCACCACAACACAGGTATTCTGCAAAACAGCTGCAGTAGCAGCTTTCTTTTGGCAAAATGTGCCGGGTGTTTGTGATGCAACCAACAATGGTGACGTGCTGAATGCAGAGTTCAAGGACAGCTTGGGTTGTGACTGACTGGTCAAGCATGATATGCACCTGGTAGCTGTTCATGACCTGTGCTGATGTGTGAAGAGGGCTCGCATCAAGTGCAGGTGCTGCTAGCACAAACAAACACAAGCATGTTTGCCACAGTGCATGAACAATTGCCACGCTGCAGGGCGTTTCAGGGGCAGCTCATAAGCAGCAGGTCATAGCTAGGGAGCCCTCCCAGGACCCCGCCCACTGGAACATTGCTGCAGGTAACTTTCACAAGTCCTAGCATAGCGTGAGCCCCTCACACCATGTTGATCAGCAGCATTGCCTTTTCCAGTGAGCTCAACGATCTGAACGATCCTGATTGAGCGCTGCATCAGCAGTTCTTGGCAGTTTTCAAAGGAGAATCAACATGCTTGTTGGAGTGCTTGTCATGCTTGCTGCATTCTTCGCCCTATCTGGTCATGCTGTCGGTACACAAGTCCAGAGAGGCAAGCATGTCGTCTTGAGCAGATTGACTTTGTGTTTGCAGATGGCAGTGCGATTTTCCCAAGAGGGGTGTGCAGGCCACCCCTGAGCCCCCTGAACCCCCGCCGCAAGCGAAGGGTCCCTGCCCCGGCTGCAAGCAGCCTGCGAGCCGTTGCAGCAACATTAGTGACAGGTCCTTCATGCATGCTTGTAGCTGACATGCCTGCCCAAAACCTCAATTGGCACACAGGCTAGTGTGGCTGCATACTAGCATAGCTGAATGTCCCTGCTGTGCTTCTACCTTATGTCCCATCATGAACTGCTGCTTTTGCACCTGGCTTGTGTCATGTTGCTCCTGTGACTGGCATCTGCTTGGCCTGCGTTTCCACCTACATGCCTCCACATCTTGACAGTCACCTGCCTTGTTGATATTTCATGGCTAGGGTCTGAATGCTGCTGTGCTGCAGGCAACCATGCAGATGCGCAGGCACGTGTGATTGCCATTAGGGCTCAGCCCTGCAATGAAGGACCCCACTCCTCAGGCCCCTTTGCTATGGCCATCCAAGCAGGGCTGCCCTCTGCACCCCCTGCAGCCAACCCCACCCACCCTACCACATCTGACTCAGAGAAGCCGGATCAGGCTCTTCAGCAGCAGCAACAGATCGTTGTGAGTGCTGGCCAATCTGACAATGCTGAGCCTCAGCAAGAAGGCAACAGAGTGACAAGCCGGAATGACTGTGCTGCCGCTCCACTGCCCATTGAGCAGTCGCAGCAGCCTCAGAAGCGTGCTGCTGAGAAGGCAGAGCCAGTGGCGGCTGCTGTTCCTGCACTGCCACTACTGCCCCTTGCCCCTACAGACAACCCCCCTCCTGTCATGCAACAAGACTCAGCTGTTGTGCGACGACGGTCATTGAAGAAGATTCCAACCCCTGAAGGAGGATGCGTGCAGAGCGGTGGTGATGTTCCAGGAGCAAGCACAGTGGCACCTTCAGTACAGGCTGTGGCAGCAGGGACTACTCACAACACTAAAGTGGGCACTCAGCGCCGAGCAGGATTGAAGCGCCTTGCCATTGAGGTCTGTGCGGATTGATGGGCCTGTGCATTTATCGCATGCTGTGGGTACCTTTAAGTACTCACGCACTTGCACAATGGTCCTTTGAGCTGGACACCACATTGCAATGTTTTGCTTTCTCTGCATGTGAGGTGACTAGATGAGTTTGTCACATTTCCTGTTGAAAGGGCTAGTTGTCTAGCAGCGTCATGCCTCCATGCCAGCAACCAAAAGCACTGCACTGCAACACTGGCTTCTAGTCCTGTCTGCATAGCATTCATGCTGCCAATCCTCCTTTTCCTCAACTTGCCTTTGCTGGTCAATTTTGTTGCAAACCAGACATACATATGTGTGCTGGGGCACTTGTGACAACTGGCTAAAGCCAAATGTGTTCTTGCCATGTACATTGCATTGCTGTTGGGCCATGGTGCAGATGCAACATGTACCTGCATGGCGTCTCTGATGCATAATGGTCAACAGGATCCCACACACTAACCTACATGCATCAGCGAGCACATGAGCACCATGCTGGATGCTGCTTGTACACCATCACAACTGCTCCAGCTCAGCCTGATGAGGTGTTGTTTGCTGCAGGAAGGTGTGTCAGTGGACATGCCAGCTGGCAAGCGCCACAAGCTTGCTGCACACCCAACAGCAGCTGTCAAGAACATCATAGGTATTGACTGCTTGATGCAGCTCTGACGATTGCTGAACTGCATGAAACCTGTGCTGAGCAGGCCATGCACCAGCCAAGCCTACAAGCAGTCATGAGATGCACACCTATGACTGGACAGACAACCATTCTGGACTGCAAGACATGGCTGTTGGCGCAACAGTATTGTGCATGACCCTGCTTATGCAAATGCCAGCTTGCACATGTGTGCCAGCAATAGAAAAAGCAGCATGCTACTTCTTTGCTGCATATCAGAAGGCTGCACACTGTCACCTGATATGTTTAGAGTCTCCACCCAAACCCTCAGTACTTTGTCAAACAGCTTGCCTACTTGCACCTGCAACCTACCGCTCATTGCCATTCTGCCTGTTTTGGTATGACAGCGTGTTATCACTTTGCCCTGTCTGTGCAGTTGGACCCTTCACCATGGGCACAGTCAAGCAGGCAGAGAGCCCCCTGGAAGCCCACCCCAAGAAGAGGGGGCGCCCTAGGAAGGCTACCGGCCAGAAAGCCTCTTTTGCTGCAGGTAGTCCTCGCACTTCACTTGCTGTCAGATGTAACATTTTGTGCCTGCACACTTTGCCTGAAGTTGATGTTACATGAGTCTCATGTACCGCCATGAGTGGGTGGTGCTTCTCGTAAGCATGGAAATCCATAGCAGGGCATCAAATGCTGTTATCCAACACAGGCACTTTCTGCAGTGTTATATGCTCTCATGGCCATTTCTGGCCTCCAGCAATCTTAGGTCTACAGTAGTGTGTGACCATACACCATGCACATTTCACACTGTGATGTTATTTGTTGTCTGCAAGTATGTGCTGTGCTGGACCATGATCAGGAGCACACAGAAGTGTGTCTGACACCTTTGTTGTTGATGCAGAGGACTACCAAGCGGTGCATGCTGGTGCACCCTCTAGCTTTGCACAGTACATCCGCAGTCAGCACATGCAGCAGCTGGCACCAGCAGAAATCAATGCTGACATGGCAGCCATCGCCTCCCTTCAGCAGCGACAGACTAGCAACACACAGCCTTTGCAAGTCCCACAGCAACAACCGATCAGCAGTGACGCCAGGCAGGATTCTGTGCCTGAGCCTGAGCAAGAAGGCGCTGACAACTCAAAGCAGAGCCAGGCATGCCATGCTGAGCTGTCACAGCCCACTCCACAGCTGCAGCGTATGACTCAGCAGTCTCCAGAAGTGACAGATGATGCTCCAAAATCTGCCTCAGAACATACACAGGTTCAGCAGATTCAGCTCATGCCCAAAGACAACGATGACCTTACCTTGAACCCGAAACAGCAGCCAAGTGCAGAGCTGGTGACGCCCTCTGGTGATGCTGCCTGCAAGGCCCCCAGTGGCCAGATGCTGCTCAGCCCTTCAGACAGGACGCGCCAGCAGCAGCAGCCCATCTCTGATGCTGTTGCAACAGTTACACCATGTACCAAGTCTGGAAGCTCCCCTCTCAAGAAGGTGCAGCTACAAAGACACAACCCCTTTGCCCCACACGGCCTGCCAGCGCGCCCTTCCATGCACACACCCAGTGCTAAGCCACACAAGCATGCTAGACTTCACTGTGTGACTGCAAAGCAGCAGCACTTGCCAGGTGATCTTCCTAGCAGACTCCCAGCTGTTGTCAAGCATGACCAAATCATGACTGATCCTGGACATACCAGCAACAAACAGCACCCGCCTGCTGCACCCCAAGATGTGGCAGTTGTGCAGCGCCAGGAGGGAGCAACCACTGGTGGCAGCCTCACTGCTGCAGGCCCCGGGCTCATGCCAGCTGCCCCTCAGCCGCCAGCAGGTGACAGGGCAGCCAGCACGCCCAACAGAAAGAGGTCACGCAATATTGAGGACAAGGCAAATGGCTTACTGGAGTTTGCTGCTCACAAGCGCATGACCCGCCGCTAGCCAACACGGTGCCGACTGACTCTCTAAAACTTCTTACACAGAAGACATCATGATGTCAAGACATGTTGTGGTGGACAGACCATCAAAGTGTGATGAGTCCCTATCACAGCGGCACTGAATCTTGCAGTTGGTGTCTATTTTGAGCAGTGGTTTATCTTAGCCTTCTACCTTAGCGAACAGACTTTGGAGGGCTTTTGTCAGTTATTGTCACGACAGTCCTCTCTCTACCTAGAGCTTTACCCCCAGCAGCATTGTGAAACATGAAGCTGATTGTGATTACGCAATTGTGCTTGTAATATTGTGATTATTCTACCCGCATAGTCAGCCCAGCTGTGAGCATGACCAAATATGCATACACCCCCCGCCCTGGAGTCTGGCCACAGCTGGATGTACTGGAGCGCGGTGAACGTCCACTGATACTGTAAATCTGTGATGATCAGGTCGCAACAGTGTTGCTAAGCGTTGAGCATATGCATAGATCGAATTTGGGCCACAGGGTCCTGTGCCTGGAGGCATGCACACGACAGTTATGCAAACACATGTACAGAGCGTGCTTATAAACGTGAGCAAACGGTAGTTTGATAACACTGCTTGAACGGTCAAACCATAAACAGTCCAGCAGGAATGTTGTTCAATGCACAGCACAAGCCTTCAATATAGATATTAATCCCTGATGTGTGGAGCAGTAAATATGGCACAGGGCTTGTCACGCTGAAATCTTTCACAACAGGGATAGCTGTGTCATTGCATGAGCACCACCTGTTGGTGGCAGACCTGGAGGGTGCTATAGGCCTCTGATCCATGATCCCATAACGCTGACCAACTACAAACAGCCAATAATAGGTATGACAGCTACTCTCTTTGGCGCTTGCGCTGAAATGCAGCCATAACAACCGGATGTGAGCCAGGGTAGCAGCACTAGTGTATCACGTCACAAACGGTGGACTGCACTTACTGCAGCTGCAAAGCTGCCCACTTCCACAGGACCACTCCACTTGCAGTGTCCAACAGCATGTCAAGCTGATGACAAGCCTCAGCACAAGGGCTGCTGAGAGCCAAGGCAGAGCATGCCCTTAGGTTCTACTTCAAGACGCACACACGTCGCGCTGCAAACACTTAACAAAAGCAAAGGCAAGGGAGATTATAAAGTGCATATAGTTCTCTCCAAGTGAAAGCCTAAACACTCAGCAACAGTTAGTGACCATTGTGGAGATATGATGGCGATGTACTGCTTTCATGGCCATGCATTAGGCCGCGTTCACCATTGACATGTGAATACACTTCATCACTCTTGGGCTCCCAAATGCTGACAAGGCCTTGTGACACACTGTCGCCGTCTTGCTGAACCCAGATTGGAGTCTCTGTGTTGTTTGCAGAAGTGCGTGCAAGCTCTGTCTCTGCACCCAGTGCCTTGCTAGATTCGCCTCCTGGCAGGTCAACCACAAAGCGCCGCCAGTACCAGTGCCTCTTGAAGATGTTGGGCACCTCTTCAATAGGAATCCCCTTGGTCTCAGGGAACAGGAAGTATACAAATAGAGTGCCCGCCACCGTAAAGATGCCAAAAAACAGGAAAATGCCCCACTGCAGTCAAAGATTTGCTTGCTCAGATGTGAAGATGGCCTGAGGCGCAAGGGCACCATATTAGCATGCAACAGATGCCACTTGTGATGACTGAGTCTGGGATTGCATTGAATGTCTTGATGCATTTACAACAAGGTGACCTTCCAAAGCAGTTTGAACAGTCCATCTCAGTGTGGACGCATAGGTCAAGTCCACACGCAATCATTGTCTCAATCTTTTACATGCTGTGCAATGAGTATGGCTGAGCAGGGAAACGGCTCACCTTGAAGCTACAAAGCATGGACAGGTATGTTTGACCAATGACAAAGCTGAAAAGGAGGTTGACCAGAGTGGCAATGCCCTGCCCTGCTGACCTGGTTTCCAGGGGCTGAATCTCAGATGGGTACAGCCACCCCAATGGACCCCCTGCACCCAATCAGACAGACATACAGACCCTGCCATCATGCTGTCCTTTTAGATTTTGTTCCTGCTGCTTAGCAGGGTTTGCATGTGTTGAGACAGTCGTGCCTGTCAGCACACCTTGCCAGCTGACAGCCAAAGAAGCTGTCAGTTTTTCTTCTGTTACAAGCATGGCAAGCTGGGGCATGGTCAAGATCAGCCTAACTGCTGCTTGTGAACAAGGTTGCACAGTTAAACATGGGGAAGTCACAAAACTAAGTGTGCGCCCACAGCCAACAGGAAAAGGTGATGCAATGCATTGTGTGACGTATAGGCTGCAACATTGCCAGATGCCTAGCTTCTGCTGGCTTGTACTGCTCTGCGCTTCCCGCTAACATACACCCTGACTTGACGCCAGGTAATTTAAAATAATGCAATAGCATGCTCAGGTTGCCAAGTTGTCTCACGCATGTCATCACACAACTGATCTTGCTGACAAAACAGTTGTGACAGCATAACAAATAGGTATGCAACACTGCTGAGATCAATTGACAGTGTAAGAGCAGGGGCATACATGACCAGGCATAGGCAGCAATGTAGATGCAGATGAAGACAAGGGTGAACCAGGCGACCCAGGGCTGGTCGGGGACCCCCGCCTGCCCCACCCCTGTGTGCGCCAGCACTATGGATATGATCACCAGGCACACTGTCATCTGAATGCCGCCTACAATGGCAGACCCCAGGACTTGTTACCGCGCACTAGCTGGATTGCTTAAAGCTGATGAACATAAAAGAGGGTGAATTGTGTGTACAGGAGCAGCTCAACAGCAAAAGACTGTACAGCAAGTACATAGCTGGCCTGCCGTTTAATAACTAGTGATGTGTTGCCAACCTCCTGCAGCAGGACACGTGATGGTATGCTGGACTGGATACAAATCACAGAGAGGCGGCACAGGGGCAGCACAGGTCAGTGCAGTCATGCCGAACCTTCAATGAATAGCGGCCGTCGGCCATACTTGTCAGCCACACTGAAGGAGACGTATGTAGCCAAGTGGTTGACGATGCCAGNTGCACCTGACCCTTGTTTTGCCACAACTGTCATGATGTGCTCAACAGTCTCTGCAGTCATTTTGGACATGCCTGCAGCAGTACGCTTGCTGAGAAAGTCAGCAGCATCCCCAGTGGCAATGGGATCAAGCTTCAGGCAACAACACAAGCGTAAGACAGGACCACAGGAGCCCACGCTTCCAATGACTGCAGCACTGTGAGCAATAGAAGAAGCTTTTTGTCCAATAGCTACATATACACAAATAACATCTTTACCGTTTTGATTTAAAACTGTGTGCTCTGTGATGGGAACTGTCAACAGGCATTGCCGGGCAGCAGCGTTGTTATTGTGTAACTCAGATTGCATGTGAACTGCAGTGCATGCAATGGGTACAGAAGCATGCTTGTCAACACTCTACTACACTGCAGAAATATGCAAAAGAGGGAATGTACACATGCCTGAGTCCTTGCAGTAGAATACAGGAATCAGGAATCCCNATGTCGCAAATAAACAGAGGAGGTCTTACCTTTGTATCAAAAGGAAGGATGTTGTGTGTTATACCAGGCTATTGAGACAGGGGAAGTTGCAGGTTGCAATGGTGCAGTGCAGTCATATAACGTGTGCCAAATGTGGGTGACAATATTTTGCAGCAATGTGATCAATTGTCAGCTACAGCCCAAGCAATATAGATCTCATGTATACAAGACGCTGCTGTACAGTGATACATCTGTGACAAGCTAAACCACATCCAGTCATGGTGTTNTGAAGAAGAAGCAGGAACAGCAAAGACAGCAGCAGCTCATTTTGCAAGTCCGAAAACAGCAGGTGACGCTGCTTCTACAAGCTCTGTCATGATCAAGTTACCCTGTCCGTGAATTGTGCAGCAATAGGCTGTCAGTTTGTCGAGTATGTGTATACATCAAAGCGCAGTCCCATGAGTCTCAGCATGTCTAACAGCGAAGTGATAATTCCATCGGAGTTGTAAGTGAGGCAGATATGCAGGAAGGCATTTGCAGATTGCTCATCCATCCATGTTGTGTCATGCACAACATGCCTTACTCATGAGAATGACATGAGATGCAGAACTACCAGTGAGTCNCTTGTTATTGTTCTTGATCAACGCCTGCACCGCAAATCTGTCTGATGGGCAGCAACCAACGGCGTATCAGAGTGTACAGCAGAACCTGAGAGNGTAACTTCAAGAAGAGTCCGATACTGTGTAGCAAAGTGCAGGGCAGTGTTGTGTGGTGGTGAATGAGTAGCGCAGCAGCTGCACAGCGCTGCATCATGTCTGCCATCATTGAAAATACCATTCCATTCAATGTTGTGTTCTCCTGCTTTTTTTTTTTT
>KN805362.1:786659-898241 GCA_000818905.1 Trebouxia gelatinosa
CCCCCCCCCCCCAATGCTGTTGAGCTTCCCGTGACGCCCCTCTGGTCATTGTCCTTGATCCTTCCCTTTGGCCCTAGCCTTTCACTTTGCCCTTACCCTTAGCCTCAATTACTCATTCTGTGTCTACATTGCCAGCACACACAGCACTTGCTTGCCTGACATGGCAATGACGAAGCTTGGCTGCACTGAAATACACCCCAAAAAGTAGATTGGCTGCCCTAGGAAATACCCTAAAATGAAGCTTGGCTGATGCGCGCAGATGGCTGGCGGCAATGATTTGGCTCTGCAGCTCGCTGAGGCGGCTCGCCTGAGTGAGGCCAAGACTGCCAGGCAGCAGGCTGAGCATGAGGCTCAGCAGGAGGCTGCCATGCTGAAGAAGAAGCAGGAACAGCAAAGACAGCAGCAGCTCATTTTGCAAGTCCGAAAACAGCAGGTGACGCTGCTTCTACAAGCTCTGTCATGATCAAGTTACCCTGTCCGTGAATTGTGCAGCAATAGGCTGTCAGTTTGTCGAGTATGTGTATACATCAAAGCGCAGTCCCATGAGTCTCAGCATGTCTAACAGCGAAGTGATAATTCCATCGGAGTTGTAAGTGAGGCAGATATGCAGGAAGGCATTTGCAGATTGCTCATCCATCCATGTTGTGTCATGCACAACATGCCTTACTCATGAGAATGACATGAGATGCAGAACTACCAGTGAGTCATGATTGTTGCAAAGCCCACCACGCTGTGCTTTGCTCATGCGCCACAAGCAGTTTGTAGTTTGCCAGCCGAGTTTGCACAGCACTGCTAGGCCTTTTGGGTACCATGTGTGATGTGCAAACAGGTGCAAGAGCGAAAGCAACAGCGAGATCAAGAACAAGCAGATGCTCTAAGGCTAGCACAGCAAATCAGTGAACAAAAACAGCAGTATGATGATGAGATGAAAGCCCAGAAAGTAGCCATGAAAGGTGAAAAGAAGGCGCTTTTGAGAGAGCTAGAGCAGGGGTACAAAGCTGACACCAAAAGGAGATTCCAGGACCAGAGGGGCTTAGTTGACAGTCGTGATGAGTGGGTGCACAAGGCTGTGCTGCAGGGCAAGTCACCTGCATTTGTGTGATAAGATGGTGAGGCTTCTGCAGCTGCAGCTGCTTAGAAGTTGATGCAGCATGGGATCATTCCTTAATTGACAACTGTTGTAATGAAAGTGAAGGTGAAAGCAGCTGGATTTGTCATCCCCTGCCGAATGCAAGTCTCGAAAACAAGCACAGATTGTGCACCGGTATGTGTGTATACTTACTTGCTAAAGTGCTGAATCTTGGAATGCAGTACAGAGTGACCCAGCTGCTATCCAAAATTGGTGTTGGCATTCTGTAACACATTCGTACTACATAAACTACCTTGCCCACAAAATAGCTAGCTAAATCCTGATCCTAAAAGTTGCTCCTAAGATTTGTCTTTTGTTTGCATGACATCACCCAAAGCGACACACCCCAATCTGCTGACTCTGGCAGTGTTACGTTGCAGCAGAAGTCTGACAGTGCAGGTCTTATTACATGCCTGCATCTAAAGTAGAACCCACAAAGCCATCTACAAATCAATGCTAACATTGACCTCCTGTCCACTACTACAATGTTCTGCCCTGATGCAGAGCTCTGTGCCACCAAAGCTGAAGCTGGCTGACAGCCTGTACTGTTTGGGATCAGATACCTTCTGATAGTCATGACAACTCAGATGCACTATGTCTACATTGTTGACTGACTTTGAAGGGGCCATCTTGCTGTCATATGAAAACAATCCAAACGCCAAAGTCTGTTGGAACTGCCATCTGGCTGTGAAATTGTGACTAACTACCTGCATGCAGACAACACAGTTCTGTCAGAATGACACGTACACATGGAAAGCAGTGTCAGCTCTGACTGGACCTGGACTGTATGCAGCACCATAGGGCAAGAGTGATGCAATGAAAGTGTCAGACAACCTGACTGCCTTAGTCAAAGCACGTCATGCTCAACATGTGGGCTGGCACTTGTCGACACATGAGGTCAACACAGCAGAATTGGGCTTTCTATGAGATGCTGCTACGCATCTCAAGTGTGCCTCAAAAATCACGTTTCCAAGTACACAGAACCGATGCTTGCCTGTTTTGGCTGTGCTAGGCATGCTTTGCATGCCAACACTCACTTGATGCATTGGAACTTGAAGTGCACAGTATCCATTTGCATGTGGGCCTTACGCTGATCAGGGCAAAAGCACATTCATGACAAGTCCAGACCGAACTTTGCAATTGCAGCACACATACGGCTAGAGCTCTCACGTGATCATGTGTCAGGACCTCGTCAACCTGATTCAGCGGCTGCAGCCCCAGGTGACTGTCTGGATGAGTCAGGCCCTCGGATAGCAGTGTATGGTAGGGTTTGCCAAGGTACCATAGCATGTCGTCATGCACAGCATAGGCAAGTCTGCTACGTCTAAAGTGAACTGTTTCTGGGTTCTGAGCGTACAGGATTACCCCTGCAGCACTGACATTCCATGTGAGTTCTAATGAGTGCAATGGGTGCGTCAACAGCATCAATAAGTGAAGCCTGCCGAGGACACCGATGAGCTGGTGCAAAACATTTGCGCTGGGTTATACAGCAGGCTTTGCATGCGGTGGCATTGATACAAGCCAGCGTGTAATTGTAGAGGATTCCTGGCCTGTTCCCAGGCCTAGGCACAGTCTCTGCTCATGACTGATGTCGTGACAGCAGAACGCCATTGCTGACTCTCGTACTCTTGATAGCTGTTGTGCATGTATGTCATAGGTGTGTTACACGTTCTGTTCACCAGCATGAAACCATAAGGCATGTGCCCTGGCTGTAATAGTCACTACAGGACGGGTTGAGCAGAGGTCACTGAAACAGCAGCAGCAGCGGGACGGTGTCCACACAGCTGGCACCAAAACTACCGGCAAACCATAGCACAGAGGAAGTTCACACATAGGAAAACCGCAATCACATACATGGGATTTGAACACAATCGTGCATATGTCCAAACAGGCTTTCTTACCAATTACTTGCTGGAAATTCAACTGCTGGCTTTCAAACGCCTATGTGACAACATTCCACGGCAGAGGTTTCACCTGTCAGCACAGTCTGATACAGCACACTTGGGTAGCAGATGTCCCGCACATGGGTCCCAAAAGCATCCTTCAGCTTAGCAGTGAGATAGGCCGATGTCGCCATGCCACCAGTCACCACCAGGTACTCCACAGCAGCTCCATTGGACTTGGCTCTCTCAAGTGGGCACTTCATGGCAGGAATGAGCTGAGAGATGACGGCATCGTACCAGGCTGTGAGCGTAGCACATGGCACGTGCAATGTGCCAAGGGGGCGACCTTCTCCTGCAAGCTGCTGCACGACCTGCAGGCAGTTGGTGGTGCTCAGACCTGTGACAAATTTGCATTACATGACTGTGATGAGCTGAGCTGAGCTGTGATGATTTGCTTTGTTCTGGTCTCCAAATGCATCGTTTCAAGCATGCATGATGGCATACGGCAGGTGCAATGCTCTTTATTGTTCTTTCTTGTTGTTTGTGCCTGCCTTGTGCAGCAACCATGTGCACCCTGCAAGTACATTTGCGAGACTGCACTACGGTGCAGGCTGACCTCTGATGTGCAGCAATGCAAAAAGGTATTTGGTCTGGGCAGGAGCTTCTGTGCGATGCTTAGACCTGGTAAATGCATACTGTTCCTTTTCACAGGCACAGCAGCAGGGTGCATCACTGGAGCAGATGGTAGACATATGTGCAGAGCTCTGTGTATAGCCTGTTTTGTTTGGTACTGTTGGTCTGTCCTTCTGTCTGAGGCTTGCAGTCAAGTGAAAGTCGAGCCACAAGTGCTTTGCATGTCACGTCATGTCATGTGGGTCACGACACAAGGACAGAAACACTGCCAGTGCAGCTGCTGCCTATGCTGCCGCATATGCAGATGCAAGCACATTTGCCTTGCCACAAGCCTCAGACAGAAGGACAGACAGACAGTACCAACAAAAGCACAGCATCTGTGCGTTGCCTGTGAGCAACAGCCCCACATCTGCAACACAAGTAAGCTTAAGTCAGCGCTTGTCTGTCTGGGCATAGACTCAACATAAGCTACGCCACACTAAATCCATGTAGTCTTGCTGACTGTGAGGCAAATCTCACACATTCTCTAGCGTGTTTGCTGTCATTGCTGCCACACATGAGTACCCTTCTGCAGCACTGTCATGTGAGAATATACGTGGTGCATGTACAAAAGCACATTCACAGCCTAGGTATGTGGGAGGACTGATTCATTGCATAGCTGCATGCAGCACTGACAGTGAAGGGTGCAGCTGACGGCTCCAGGGTGACCTTCACATATGGCACAGCTGGGCTCACATTGACTGAGATCAAGCGGCACACCTAAGGGAATGTCCTGGTAGGTGAGCACTAACAACCCAAGATGGGCAACTCGTGCTTGTTTATAGGCATCATACCTTGACTGGCAGCGCGTTTACAAGCTCGGCAGGGAGCTGCACAGTCGCACCCTTGGTGCCATCAAACAGGTTCTTAGCATCCTGCCATGACTCCTGTGTGAGCTTAGTCATCGCATGTGGGTGCTGCCTGTGTATCGCATCCCAAAGCTCTGTGCCAAGCTGCTGCTTCAGGAACTCTCTCATGTGGGTGTCTATTTCATTTGAGCCGGTCAGCAAGCCGTCGCAGTGAGTCAGGTCTGCCAATGCTAGCTGATCATCATGGCTTATGATCTGCATCACATCACAGGATGGTATGATGAATGTATCATGCTGTATGCCTCTGCACAGAGCCAACGAAAGACTGCAGGTATAGCCATACACCTGGCCTCTGAGACTGCGCTTTCAAGCCGTATCACACACAAGGGGGCAGGGAGGGGGGAGGGAGGGGGGAGGGACGGGTCAGGGAAAGGGCAGGCAGGGGCCAGGGAGGGGCTCAAGAGGACCAGGGAGGTGCCACGGACGGGTCAGGGGGGGCCAGGGAGGGGGGCAGGGAGGGCAGAGGGACTGGGCAGGAACAGGGACAAAAGGGAAGGGGCCAAAGAACAAGGGGCACAAGGAAAGAGGGCACAAGGGAAGGGGACAGGCGGCAAGACATGTTGCCAATGCGGTGGTGCAAAACTAGTTGCCAGTGGCTGGAAGCATCACACCTGATGACTGGTGATATCAACACTGCCTGCACCAACATCAACAACCATGAATGTTCTGCCTTCAGCTACAGCAAAAGGCCGGACATGCTGCTTGACAATGGCCACAGCCGTGGCTTCTGACTCATACACCATGACAAGATTCCTGCAGCCAGAGATACAATGTGATCAGCTGTTTTGCAAGAGGTAATAGCATCGTCAACTGCTGCAGGATATGCAACGCAGTAGACTAAAAGTTGTAACCATGCAGCCTGCACATTTGCATCTTTGCTTCATGACTTTTTGCCTTTGGCTGGGCAGGGATTGGCTGCCGACTGATTGCACCCAGGTGAGTGGACCATAGCATGTGCAGACTGCCTGACAGTTGAGTATACAAGAGCATCAAGCAAAAGTAACGGCACAGATCATTGAGTTGATGCCACAGGACTACGCAAGACAGTGTGAACAGGTCCTGACAATGTCATGCAATGATCATATGTCAGAATGTTGGTTATTGATGGCTAGATACAAAGCCATCAATTCACAGATCAGCACAGATCAGCATGGATCTGGAGTTCAAGTGCATTAATGCTGCAAGTTGTGTAACAAGCTCATCCAACACTGCACTTGCTGTACACAGCGGGGGACTAGCAAAGCAGGTGCAGTTTACCGACTCACTGCGGTGTGTTGTGGGTGATCAGTCCAGCATCCAGTGCAGCTTGTCGTAGGATTCGCTTTGCGCGGTCACTCCAAATCGCTGGTATACTGAGGGACCATAACACTTCAGTTGCTGCAGTGTCTTGTGTTGCGGCTTGCTTGAACTCGGCCAGCACCAGGTCTTTCAAGTACACCAGGAAGTCTGTGATGACCTTCAGGCAGGGCAGCCCCACCGGTAGTTGTGCAGTGGAGGCAGGGCTATTGCAAAGGCCCTCAGCTGCCAAGCATGACTTGAAGCTGCAGTTGGCACAGATTTGTACTGGAGCTAGGTCGACATGGCGTGCCTGTAATTTGCTGCGTAGGTGCAGAGGTATGTCCAACGGATTCTGTTCAACAGGGTACAGACAGGTGGAAACGGCCTCGGACAGGGAGAACGCACTGCTGTGCTTGTTGGACTGATGAAGGCGTTCAGAACAGTTGTGTTTGTAACTAAGAGGCTGAGACATGCATCACTGTATAGAAGGTACGCAGTGGCATGTACGATGCCGCAGAGTCAGTTGAAGAGTCGGCATACCTCTCCAGCAGCACATGGCAGTCCTGCTGCTGAGGTCGCAAGCCTTGATACATCGCATAAGCTGACCACCCAAATGCCACCGGCTGCCATTCTGAGGACTGCTCCTTGGAGTATAATGTCATTGACAGCGTCTTGCATGAGGGAATAAGCTGATCTGCATACTTGTCTACAATCCTGATCCTGCCTCCTGGTGCACAAGTGGCCAAGCTGTTGCTGTATGTGCCAAGGTCAATCCCAGCGTAAGCAGTGGGACCAGTAGCCATCTGAAGTGAGTTGACTTGTACTACCAGCTACACGCTTGGGGTGCACGCTGATGCAGACGTCCTACATCATGTTCAACAATGTCAAGGTCGTTGTGTCTAACATTCCCGTGCTCGGAGTCGTAGTCGCGAAAGCCACAGAGGTCGTTGCGGACTTGCGCTGCATAGCAGTGCAGACAGTGAAAAGCACACATCAACTCACCAAAGCACGCAGAACGAGGCTCTAGTGCCGCAAGTGTATGCTTGCGACCTACGACAAGCCCGACGGGACAGGTGCAAGCCACCTGATCCCGGTAGTCATAACCCTCGCAGGACACTGATGCTGCGTCGGCAGCCAGCGTAGAGGTCAACTTAGCCGCAAAAGCCATCGGAGGAGTCTGAGATCCTTGGACGAAGTCGAGCGAAGTTGATGTTATGCTCAAGATGATCGACATCGCAGCAATCGAGAACTGATCCACGTGCACAACACTAGTCATCACTCAACGTACCTCCTCAGTACATTTCATTTCGAAACAAAGCATAGTAAGGACTCACATGGCTGTACCATAACCCTGGGCGCTGCAGGGAAAAGCTGACATCAATTATAGCATACGCCAGCAGTCTCCATCAGCATCCTGGCTGTCACGTCAGGGTGGAACCTGACATGTGGAGTGGAAGTATTCACGTATCAGATGCGTTGCTGTGCACACAGAATCCACATCGAGTGGGACAATACATAGACACAGTCGGTGTCGGGCACAATTTGGACCACATGCCACTCTTTGCTGCCTGCTAGATAGAAGGTCGCACAACTTCAATCTACAAGATTTCAGGACTGGAGGATTAGTGCCATTTAGATCTGGTTTGAATATGTTAGAAGCCTCAAAGTGAGGACTAAGTCACGAAATCTGTCAGCTGCCAGTTAGTGCCACGTTCAATGTGCTGCAACATGACTCTTGAGCTGTCCAAAGACGCCAAAGATATTGATTAGATTGGTCATGACCTCCGACCCCTTTGCACCAGTCATAACTCAAGCTGGACGAATGTGACAAGCAGAAGCTGCAATGCTCCACTGAGCACTCACAAACAGACATACTGAAACGGGTACAAGATCATCCAAACATTCTGAATTGATGTGCATCCATAGACAAGTTTGCATCCATGTCAATCACACGGTCAATAGCAACTTGTGCACGGTAGGACTCCCACCAAGCAGTCAACAAGCCCAAAAACGCACAGTTGGGTGCATCAGCATAGACATGCATTGCATCAGCAATAGAAAGCTTGTTGTTCCATAAACCAAGGTCACCAAGGTTTGGCCATTGACCCAACATCAGGCTCTGCAATCCAGGCCTACCGATTTTGTTGTCCCTCAAATTCAGCCTCACAAGGCAGGGCCAAGCACCTTGAGCCAACCACTGCATGGCTTCATTGTCAAGATCATTCTCATGAAGCTCCAATTCCTTTAACGCTGGCCAATGCCCACGTACTAGCTCAAATATTGCGTCTGCAGCTAAATCATTTGCTTTCAATTTCAGTCTGCGTAAATCTGGCCAAGTACACAGCGACAATGCGCTGATTGATCCGGCATCAAGCTGATTGTATGACAACTCAAGTTCATGTAACTGTTGCCAGTCAGCGCTTTGTATGGCTGCCATGGGGCATAGGCCTAGTTTGTGGCCAGGCACTTTCAAAGTAACCAAGTCAGGCCATTTGCCTGCATCAACTATTTCAGCCATGTCACCATCGCCGTGTAAGCCATTGACTGCAACTTCAAGCTCTTGCAAGGATGGGAGCTTCATGTCAAGCACGTTGGCTAGAGGCTGAGGAATTTCGGTCTCGATGACAATCTCTTCCAAGCTGGTGTACATATACCCAGGTAGGCTATCAATAAGAGATGCTTGTAATGCTTTTAGCTTTGGCCACCTGCAATGCTGATGTGTGAATAGATGGATACATGTCCAGAGGCAGGCATTCAATCTTTCTAGCAAGGGCCAGTTGCTGTCAGCAAATGGGTCTGAGATAGTGTCGACCGGTGGCCGGCTTGCACGGCTGATGTCCAGTTCAGATAGAAGGGGCCATTGGCCTTTGGCTAGTTCATATAAGTCGTCCATTGTCAATGTATTCCAATCCAGTCTTAGACACTTGAGGTTGGGAATCCTGGCGCTGACCAAGGCTGCGGCAACCCCTGTACACCTCACCAATCCTGACAGGTGCAACTTATGGAGTGATGGCAGGTCTATCTGTGCTAGGCATGAGAGTACAGCAGGGCTTGGCTTATAGCAATAAAGTCTGTGCAGGGATGACCATGAGTGAAAAGGACGGGCCAGTGAGCACAGGGTCGCAGGGTCTCTGCTGCTGTCTGACACTCTGGCCTGCAGGTGAGGTAAATTCAAAGCATTTATAGTTGTGTGTTCAGCATGTGACGGCCAGTCATGCACATGGAGTACTGGGACAGACTGTGGCTGCACTTACCACCTTGAGGCTGGAAACGTGCTCGCACACATGTTTGCGAACTGCGCTGCTNCAATATGCTGGGATGAGTGCTGCGCACTGGCTTGCCTCTGTGCACACTGGTCCTGGCTTGTGTGCTCTTGCTGTGTACAAGCTGTGGTCACACACATCACAAGGCATCGCAATTGTTTTCTTGCAGTGTGCCATGCTTTGTATTGAGGTGTTGCTGTCAGCATAGTGTTGACAAGGCCCTGAAGACTGACAAATGATGTAGGTCAGGTGTCAGCTGTGGTGCTGCATCCATACTTGACCTTGCATAGGAATGCTGCATTAGCCCCACTTGAGCATGTGTCCCACTCGGGTGCAAAGGTGAAATCAGTATGCCAGCCCGCCGTAGCCATAGCAGTAGGTAGAGCAAGATGGCTACATGACGACAGCAGCTATCATGTCATAGGTCAGTGCAAATAGGATGGTATGCCATGGACAAAACGTGCTCTTATGCTAGCAGATCACACACGGATGATGCGCAGGTAGGTTTGGTGATGCAAGCAACACTCTTGAACCAGCTGGACCACCATTGGCTGGAACAACACAAAGTCGCATTGATGCAGCACTGATCAGCCATTGTGTGCTGCAGGTGTTTGTGAATTGCAGCACCAGTGACGTGGTGGCGACCACATCAATGGAAGCGCTGGCCATGGGCAAGTGGGTCATCTGCGCCCACCACCCCTGCAACCAGTTCATCTCAGCCTTTGGCAACTGCCTGGTCTACCACACCCCCCATGAGTTCAACCAGCACCTGCAGCATGCCCTGCTCAACGCCCCCAAGCCTCTCACAGAGCACGAAACCAGGTATGCTGATGTTGTCGGATAGCTGCCTGTGTGGTCTTCACACCAAGGTTGAACCTGCAGCATGCCGTGCTGCATAAGTTGTGCCTCTCACAGTGCACAACGATAAGTGTGCTTGTTCTGCTTGTCAGCCCCATGTGGCTAATACATTGTGCTCCGACAATGCTGTCATCAGAGATTTACCCAACACATGCTGTTCTCAACCAAAACAAAACTTCCACAGGGTAAAGAAAGGTGTGCTTACATGGCGTCTTGAGTTTACTTCACACTCATCCTGTTTGTTGATACTTTCAGTCTCAGAGAGTATACAATTTGCAGGCACAGCCATGGAAGTGACTGCAGCTGTCACTTCACCTGAGTCAGCCTGCAACCTGTTGCTGGTTGCCTCACATGCTCACAGGATTGCCTAGTCATTTGCTTCCCACAGCATGTGGTATGAGCCCTGGTGGGCGCATGCCTGTACTGCAATGTGGAAGTGAGCGTAATTCCTAGAATCTACGCGGTCGGTGGTGTACGGCACTCAACCACACTCTTGGTGACTGCATGTCATATGCAGCAGAAGTTACCTCTATTCTGTACTGCTGTGTTTCACCCTTGTCTTTGAAGTCATTGTACAATGGGTTGCCAACTAGCAGCAGTTCTTCAAGAGCACTGAGACTGCCCAGCCGCTCCACCTCAGCCCAAGAAGCAATCTTGTTGTTTGAGCAGAGGAATACTTTTAGGGATAGCATCTTCTCCAGGCCAGTCTGCAGAAGTGTAATAGAATCGAGCTGAGTACAAGGGTTCATATTCACCTGAGTTGATGATGCTGTTGACAAGTAACAATTTCAGCTACAGGTATAGTTGCAGCAGTCCAAGTACTGCTGACAGAGATAATAACATTCATAGGCCGTTCCTGGGATGCATTGCAGCCACAGCTCCTGAGTAACCTACCAATCTCTCCAAAATGTTATAAGATATCCACAGCTCTTCAAGACTATCTGCTACACTGTCCAAGTTCTCTATCTTCTTGATCTGATTCCGACCAAGCGCCAAGATCTTGAGATTGTCCATGCCAGACAAGCTAGTGNAATGTATAGAGCATTTGTGTGCATACCGTGTGAGCATGGCTTCATAGAATCCTGGAACTGTGCCTCTGCCACGCGCGTGAATCAAGAGATTCTGAAAGCGAGCAGAAGGTGAGCCGAGCTGATGTTGCCTTGAGCCTGCTAGAGGCGCCTCAACAGGCTCAGCTAGCACATGTACACCATCAACCAATACATCATCCAGCTGCAGAGCAACCTTGTTCATCCAGCACGACATTACAACCACATCAGTCTCTTGCAGACCTGCTGAGGGTGGCGTGGCAAGGATGGACATTTGTTGCACTGAAGATATGGACCCCAGCATAGCTGGTGTATAACATTGTTGCAATAAGATCATGCAACTGCGAATGCGCCGTTTGGGACTTGTGATCACAGTAGTGCAGGTCAAGTTCACCTCCAAGATGCTGCTGAGGCACAGTGGAAGCAACAGGTCCACAGCTGTGGTGCTGAAGAACTCAGGCTGACTTGGCAGCAATGCAGCAAGAGCCTTGGATGCCAGCTCTCGCAGGGAGCGCTCCCAATGCCTCAGCTTGACATGCAGCAGATGTTCTGCCAGTGGCTGCTTGTACTCCGAGTACTGAGCAATGAAAGGCGCCACTGTCAGATAGGCCTGCAGTCCAGTACACACTGCTTTGCCAGCTTGAGATGCAAGCAGCAAAGGCTGCACAAACTNACAGTTTGCCCAGAGGCCACCAGGGCAAGGGGCGCCCCCTGCTTTTATGCCCCCTGCTGGGTTCAGGCCTGGCATGCCCCCTCCCAGACCTGGCATGCCACCCCCTGGCATNCGAAGAGACTTCCAACACCCGCATACCTATATCGCCGGCTCTTGCACGATATCTGGATGCATGTAATTTAAACTGAGCGTGCTTTGACATACGTGAGAGGCGGTGCAGCGGTAAGTGTGCCTCATAAGTTGAAGTGGTGGAGTCGATGTCAGATGCGGCGGAAGTCGAAGACGTTTTCGAGTCTTCGTTATTCGACAATGAGAGGTCTGCAATATTGGGCACAGCTCGACCTTGTGGTGACATTCCAGTTGACCTTTTGCGTGCTCTGCAGTTACGAGCTAAAGGACTTCCCAGTCAGGCAACAAGCACTCAGGTTGTGGTGCTCGGCTGCTGNAGCTCGACGTCTGTGCCAATGGTCAGCCTGAGCACCCTGGCTGCATGTTTGCTCTCCTCAGAATCTAGTTGCAAGGTTGCGCCCACGGACTTTGGCAGTTCACGATCATAGAAAAGGCGCTGCAGCCGTGTGGAGGCTGTCGCCTGTCACACAAGTGGAAGGGTGTTGAGGGCGCGTGACAAGTCAAGCCAAGGAAAGTTGTGCCTGCGTAGCGCTGACCTGCTGTGACCTTACAGACTGGTCAACAGATGTCTGTGCAAAAGCAAACGTTCGCGGCTGAGCTTTAGCCTGACGTGTATTGAAGCCTGTAAAGGAGGTAGAAGGTGTGTATATCACACAGCAGCTACNAGGCGCAAGCAAACAGCATCACAAGCAACTGCGCCGCAAAAAGCAAGACCATGGAGATCGGGCCTATTGAAGGTGGCTGCAAACATGCAGCTTTTTCGCAGTCACATACCTGGGCAAAGCAAGCCTCAGCATCTCGGCCTGAGCAGGATTCTATTGCTGGGTCCAGCTGCCAGACCCGGACATGCCCCCCTGTATCACCCACCGCCACATGCTGCTCCTGGCTGTCACAGCACATGCTGTTCACGCAGNAGGAACACCACACACTCGAGAATGCCTTCCTGCAAAAACACTGAAACACCAAACACGCAAGCATCCAGTTGCACAACACTGCCAAACAGCACATCCCACCAAAGTTACAGTTTGCAATCAGCAACACAGTTCACAACAACTTGATGCAACACAGATTTTGTCCAGGCCAGCGTCAGGATGACAAAACCTTGTCTGACCAGCTGAGCATGACTTGTCGTGATAAAGCNTTGAAGGGGATTTGTCACAAGCACTCCTCAAGGTCACATGCAAGTGTTGCAATGACCTGCATATACACAGGCAGCCAATTAGCAAGTTTGAGTGCTGCTACCTGCATCTGAGGCAGCTGCGGTGAGCGCTAGCCGGTCTTCTTCCCGCTCATTTACATCAAAGTCATCCTCCCGCTCAATGTACTCCCGATTTTCTTCTAGCTCTTGGAAGTCAGGTGCGAACGCACTCCAGTTCTCCCGGTACACTGGAGCCCACAAGTAGATCTGCACAGCCCCATTTGACAAATGCGCTTACCCAAACTTTCCAGTAATGACAGGCTGCAAAGTAGCTGTAACACCAGGCAGAGCAAAGCTGGCCAGTGATGGTGCACGGAGGCGTGCATGTACGGTTATGATTGCATTTCTGTGGCATGTTACAAAGTATGCAGGCTGCGTGGAATCTGCCTTCATGTGAAGGTGTTGGCCTAGTAGAGCACAGCTATTTTAGCACCCATCACAGCTGATGCACAGTGCAGAGATNACTATCAAACCCTAGCCTACGTAATCTAAAATGTTCAAATCGTTGACTCGATACAGCAAGCAGCCTCCAGTGTACAGCCTCCACTTCGCAGTCGTGCCAAATCCAACCTCGACATCGTCTGCTCCGGCAGCGTATAGTTCCAAGAGTTCTCGCCGTCTGCAATCACGAAGTGCCATCGGGCTATCGTCGTGAGCACAGTTAATGGAGCCCAAAGGTGGTAATAGTGAATCCAGTAATAAGCGTTCAAGTAGAGTTAGCTCCGGTTACCGAGCAGTTTGCAAGCAATACGAGCGCGCGCTACCACTCTTCGTTCCTGAAATCCGGCCTTGGGGCGACGTATCAAAGTACAAAGAAAGTGCATACGGAGACGTGAGTGCTTCGCTTAAGCTTACTACCTGGTCTGAGATTGCAGCATTGCCCCGCAAATAAACAAGCTTTTCTGGTGGCTGCAGTGCTGCAAGGAGCCAAGCTAACAGGCCCACGCGCATATCCTGAGTGAAAGCTGCACCCCCCGTTTAGTCTGTGCACTATGGCTTCAGCCGATGCTGCTGCCTGGCCCACACCAGTGTTTGAGGGATCAGAAAAGCGCTTGGAAGTCGACTTCGCCCCTTCAGACCATCAGGGTCTTCGAACCCTCCATCGTGGACAGCTGGACCAGCTTATGACAAGTGCTGGTTGCTGTATTGTTTCAGATCGCCATAATGACCAGTTTGATGCTTATGTATTATCAGAGTCCAGTTTATTCGTGTTTCCTCACAAGTTGGTACTGAAGACATGTGGCACCACCAAGATTCTGCATGCCATTCCATTGCTGCTGGAGCTAGCTGCCAGCACAGGCTGCACCCTCAAGCGATGCAAGTATTCGCGAGCATCCTTTTTATATCCCCAGTTCCAGGTCGGTCAGCTTCATTGCTGGTTGTGAATTCCAAACACTACACCCCTGGAAGGTGTGCTGTCAAAGCTGGCTCACACCCCATTGCTGCAAGTCTGGTGAAGGCTGAGCTGCTGTTGGTGCACAGCAATGTGACCAGTTCAAGTGTATTATNCGGCCGGCCGGACACCACTGCTTTGCGGGTAAAGTTCTCTTCACTTGTTACAATAGGTGTAATGCCCCTGTGAGGTGATAAGTCCTTGGGTGGCTCAAAAGTGTCAGCATTGCAGTCGCAAGATGCAGTGATAATCAACAAGAGAGTTTTCAGTATCAGGTTATATAACATCCTCGATACGTGTGCCGTAACTTGAGGCATCAGGGTCAGTATCACTCAAAGCATTCACCATCACCAGAAAAGCTTCAAACTCCTATGGACTTGAGTGCATACAAACGGTTAAGATCAAGAACAGTTTGTCATCAGTATTAGCTTTTGGCTCATAGCCAGCTCCCAAACTTCAGCTTCTACCACATACAGTAAGCTACACAGTCAGGCATTGATAGTTCACATGCAGTATGTCCCGTGAACCTATTACCAAGGCCGACATCCAAATCGCTGCACAAGTTTGTAACATAGCATCATACCGCAGTAGAGAGTTGCTGCATCTTGGGTCACAGCTGCACCTTCTGATTGATTCATGCTTCAGTATTGCCTGCTAGCCGTAGTTCTGCATCAGGAGGTTGACAACCTTGATGTTCATCCTTCAGTAATTGCAAGACTGACAAAGTGCTAGCCACAGTATCCATCAGTATAGGGAAAGTCAGCCCATGCTTGCTGACGCTTCCATATCAGTTNGCTCACGCTGCATTTGAGCATTGAATTGCATGTGTGTACGGGCCTGCAAACAATTACCATGTTGTCATATTTACATCGCATGAACATATGTGAGACATCTGAACAATGTATGGATTTTCCCAAGACCATGCCAGAGAGACATCTGCTATCAACACACGCAGACACACACACANGTCAATACGCAAACAAGGCGGACTGGCAGTAAGCCACATTGCTGCCACATGGCTGCTTCCATTCCACCTGTTGCTGATTGCTGAGAGGCACTTGTGCACCAGCTCAAGGCCAGCCCACAGAACACGCACTGAATGTGAGATACATACCTGATGCCTCAAGAACACCAGATACAGATGTATATGACTGATGCGTACACACCTCTCATGACCCAGATGGAGACAGAACTAGCAAGGACAGCAGCATGTTGATGACACACAGCATTGAGGCACTGCTGAAATCTCCCTGCAGCCAGCAGCTGTATTGATTGCAAGCATTTTGAGTGCTAAATCTTCAAGCTTGTGCATCACAGCTATATTGCAATTCACCGCGTACGCGTTTGTCATAGACGGTTATAACACAGGCCTAGTGTAAGATTGCATAGAGTTTACAATGCAACGTATACTGCAGGAAGTGACCACCTCGGCGTGTCACGTCAAATATACTCATTTGCCCTTGAGTATTGCCAGACAGATTTCAGCTGACAACAGCTTTGGATGAGCACAACACCATGCAGGTTCATGCCCTATGGCACAGGCTTGACTGCTGTCTGCTGAGATCACAACGTGAAGTGGCAGCAGGCTTGATTTGCCTACACAGCTTCAACAGCAGGGGAAGGAATTATGTGGAAGGAATCCTTTTGGGTGAGCTGACTTCAAGGAATAGTTGATCAAATGCAGCCTCCACACAGAGCAAGCTGCACACTATCAGCACTCGCTATCAGATGTCATCCAGACTGATTCTTGGTGCCTCGAGTATATACTTTTGAAACACGAACAACACAAGGTGTCGATTGATGACTACGATAGCCGCTGTGTGCACAAAGTCAAATGCTTCTGCGCTACGGTGCTCGCTGCGTGTAGGTGTGCAAGTCTGCCGCAGCAAACGCAACAGACATGAAGGCATCCGGGTGCCATTCGTGTACCTGATTACACCGCGGATCCATACTGACTGTTGCTGTAGCAATGCTGGTTATCCGGGATGCCCATACTATCGGGCCAGTCAGTGTTGGACACACAAGATTCCGCACAAAACATGCCGCTGGGCTTTTCGCCCGATCCCACACTGCCTTCTACTTGCGACCCAGCGCTGCGGCACATGTAAGACCCTGTACTCAAGCTAGTTTGTCCCAGAGAAACGCTGGTACCGGTAAGCGCCGTTAATGAAGGAGACGTGCATATTCTTTGCGTTGGTCGCTGAGTGCACATGTCGTCCGCAGCGCAACCTAAACAAGTGGCAAGTCAACGTGACACTCTGAGGCTAGCCATCCCAAGCAAGGGCAGAATGGCTGAGGACACTCAGCAGCTGTTGAAGGTGCAATGTACAGCTGCGTTATACTGTGTCGTCTGCCCTGCTCCTGACAATCTCATCTGCTGATACAGGACTGCCAGTTGTCTGTGTACAAGCCAAATCCCAGACAGTATACAGCACAAATACCATTGGTGGGTGCAGCATTGCTGAGCATCTGCAAGGAGCACTATTTGCTCATGATCAGTTAGCAAACATGCACCAAAACTACCTGTGCTGCTGTATAGATGCCTCANATGTCACAACAGCAACCCAGCAGTTACACTTTGTAGTTGGTCAGACATGCATGCAAACATATGCATGTGCAACAGTAGGTGCTTGCAACAGATGTCACACTGACAATGACAAACACCAGCAATGATAGTGACGGTCATCCGGCTAACCAACCATGGCAGGTCTTTACAGAGCCAAGCACGTGTCGTAGTCTATAGTAAGCTATTGGCTCCATGCTAACAGTTTGTGCAGATGAGACTTGGCTGAAACCTTTTTGTGCAANTAGGCAGTTATGCTTGATGGAGCTAGTTTATGGAGCAATGACTTCTGGCGAGAAGGCTTGTACCTTGCGGCCTTGCTCTTTCTTGCCCCGCTCAATGAGACTGTTTGGCGTGTCAGGCAGGAAGATGCCCCCAAACGTGAGCACCACAGCAGGCATGCCTGCCAAAGCTAGCGATATCCTCCAGCCGTTTGGGTAGATGTGGGCTGTGCCAATGTTGATAGCTTGCGCAACAAACACTCCCAGCGTGAGCACTATCTGAAAGATCTGATTGAGACGACCTCGTATCTGTGCTGGTGCCATTTCAGAGTTATAGAGTGTGACAGCCACACTGGCAAAAGCGACTGCAATACCAAGCAGAACTCTGCCAATGATGAGCATTGCCAGATGGTATGCTGCTGCTAGCAGGATGACTCCCAAGTCAAAAAGGAGGCCTGCAATGAGCATTGTCTTCTTCCTTCCGTAGTGCCGTGTGACCCAGGCACCAGGTATTGCAGCAAATGCTCCTGCTATGAATAAGCTGGAAGTGAACCAGGATAGTGCTTGACTGTTGAATTGACAGAAGGCATCATTGTCTGGGCTGGCACGGTCTGTAGCTGTAGAAACGTCTGAGGTTGACTCTGTGATTCCCGGGAAGAATCTCTGTAGGAAGCCTGGCATGGACACAACACCTCCTGTGACTCCATTGTCATAGCCAAATAAAGCTCCTCCACTGGCAGCCACAATGCACGCTGTGATGACATAAGTTGTAACCACGCCATTGTACACTTTGACTGGCCCACTTGCAAGAATGGCCCCTCCTGCCATCCTGACTGGCTGGGGTCACGTTCTGGTGGACAGGTCAACACATATGCAATTTGCTGCTTGCTACGGCTAAGCTGCAGCTTCCACGGATCCTGAACCGGCTGTGCTGCCTGCCTGAAAAGCACACAGAATTCAGTTTGCAGCCTGTACACCCCTGCAGCTGAGGGGCTAAGGTCCTCGTTCAAGCTAGAAAGCTTACAGCGCATATCGACATGCAAAAGCTACTCCAAGGACATGCGCGCCTTAACGTACGCACCTGCACAAGTGCGCTCGCCGCTCAGCTGCCGACTGCGCAGGCACTTTAGGTCAGGAAGAAAATCGCAGCTCTGCTCAGATGAATGCTGAGCTGTGAGCTGTGCGTGAGGTGNGCGTTACGGTCATTTTTGGATAACACCGTTTCTAGAACAGTCTAGGTACGTACAGGACCAAATANCATTGAGCGAGGCTGCAGAAACTTTGCTGCAATACTTGGAGCTAGCAGCTGCAGAGTCCAGCACAGAAGACAGCTCCCTGACCCTGGCTGCCATTCGTACCTTTGCCAGGTCAGCATAATACATACTTCTCATGCAGTGTCGTGGGCACCGTGCAATCATTCTGCTTTTTGTGCATTCGTATCGCTGTCTTTCAGTCATGCGGCCGCCATGCAGTCATTCTGATGTCATGGAATATTGTTGTCGCGCAGTGGTCAGTCACAGTCACAGCAGGTCAGAGGTGCTGCTTACAAACACAAGCAAGATGTCTTGCGCAGCTTGCATCTGCTTGGTGTCAGCTTTGCCTTGCAGGCTTGTGGCATATGCTGCATGCACCTGTGCACACCGCAATTTGTAATAGTGCACCACATCTTGCTCTGCGTAAAGGTATGTATGTTCAGCACCAATTATGGTGCATCTTTGTGTGGGCACACATCTAGTCATACATCAGGCTGAAAGACACCGGGAGTAGTCTATATGTGCACCGTATTTGCACCTGACGGGTACTACGTGTACAGCAGCACTGCAGCACGTAGGTCATACTCAGTTGCTGTGTGTGTCAGGTTTATGGCTGATGTACCATACGCTCACAGCGTAAGAATCCAGGCTATTATGCCTTTCCTGGTTCATGCACACCATGGCCAGGCTGTGCAGTTCCTGCTGCCTGGCCTGCTGNGACGGACCACGTGGAGATGCATGCCCACTAATGCCACTTACAGTTTAGGCTTTAGGCAAACAAGGAGTGAACATCAACCCATTACAACTTACTAGGCCCACTCAGACGTAACACTCTGCTCACATGACAATGCAGCTCAGCTGTGAGTTTGAGCTAGTTCTGGGCGAGGCAACTCCTTCAGACACACAATGATGGTCACAGAAGTCCTACCAGAATCTGCCTGAGCAGCTCAATGGGAGGCTGGGCGCCAAAGACTTCTCGCTCAGGCATGTTGATGTCATCCACCAGCAGCACCATGTGTGTCCCCACAGGAGGGCCATACCTGCATTCACATCAACAATCAAATGTTTGTAGCGCACAATAGCCCCAGATAGCCCACTCAGCTGTGCAGTATGGTCAGCCAACANCAATTCATGCCTGTATGGCAAGCTAAAATGAGAACACTCAATGCTTTAATGAGGATGGCTACCAGTGATTGCAAACTTTTGTACCATTGCAAACCTGTCTATACAAGACCAACCTGACCTCCAGGAAACATGTTTGCTCCGTCCGCTGCAGGCTTGCGATTGTTGGAGGAGGCTACATTGCTGCAGAACAGGCCTGCATATATAACAACTTTGGTACAGAAGTCTCCATGTACTACAGGGGCAAGCACATACTCGCTGGTACGTCCTGTGTTGTTGCTTATCAGCACCTAGTTGAATGTACCTGAGAAGCTAAGTGGGCTTTGGACACTGTATCAGCAGCGCATGTGCAGGGTGTCTTGCTGAGCATGCTACACTGTTGCTACACTGTTGCCACCTGTCCATACTTTGAGCGTGAGTCAGCAGTGCACATGGCATTTATGCCAAGTCAGCAGAGCACATGGCATTTGCGCTGACTCAACAGAGGCTGCAATGGTCCCGCCCTCTTGGTAGCCTTCTGAACTTGCTAGCTAGGAGCAGGCATGTTGTCAGAGAAGGAGCTGTGACCAGCGCTCTGGCTTTTGATCTCTGACTACAGTGGATTCAAGGAGAAATAGACTTGACCAGCATTACCAATGAGGGAGGCTGCTGCACGCCCAAAGTCTGGGTTGTTGTGCCACCTTGCGACAGGTCTNACAACGCAGGCCGCTGAGTGACCAGTTGCTTCGGGCTTCACACGCCAAATGGACAGACACCGGTGTCTTCTGCAGGAAGGTGCGTTCCGAAACCCGGTCCGAAACACCAACAGTCAAGTTTATTGCGGTCCAGTGCATGTCGCGCTCATCCTTGCGATTCACGAGAGGTGCTGAGACTTGCGTGACAGCTGTATACTTGTGTTCACGCTGCTTTTCAGCTTCCCAATCTGCATACAGCTGTACTGCAACGGCCACGATCACAGCGAGGGTACTCACGACACCTTGTGCAAGGCCTGTAGTACTGCTNACCAGGTGAGTCGCCGAGCTTCTGCAGAACTGCAGCACCAATTTGGGTTCGAGCCCCGAAACCACACATCCGACCTGTTCCACAACAGCTATNTACCTTGAGACACTGCACACTGGTCTCAAGCTAAAATGAGCTCAGTGAGTGTCTTACAGTTATTTGCTTCAGGCAGAAGGCTTTGCTATCTTGCAAGGGTCCCCACCCCAAGCCGAGTTCCCCACAAGCCAGGGCACAGCCCCACCTGAGGACGAGATTGCTTGGGAGAATGTTGACAGTGCACCAGCAGCATCAGCTTCAACACCAGGNCAATGATGCATTCACTCAGGGTTTAAATGCTGAAAATTCTCTAAGTAACAGCATCAAAACGACTCTGCAGTATGGTATAGTCCTCAGAGAAGATTGGGTTGCTGCAATTGTGATCCACCTGACAAGAAGGTTGCTGGCACTTGGCAGCACAGGTACATCAGGCTGTGCAGCTGCAGTCATTGAACGGGCGTGCAGAGGTAGTGTGCTTAAGTGCTTACTGCCAGAGCATCTGCCATGGCAGACTTGGTTCCACTGCCCTCAGCATCATGCTCCGACATTCGCAAAGCGCTGACGCATTTCTGAAGAGCCTCCAGGTAAAAGGCGTCACTGACATCATGCAGTTCTGACAGTCGCCCCATGGCATCTGCACAGCGCGCCATGGCCTGTGCCGCTCCCAGCCTGCAGCATGCTGAAGCTTCAGACTAAGCACAACATGTACTGCCTTGACAGATGTAATAGACAAGTTCCAACTACCCATTTCATTTAGATGTTGACACCATAAGCTGTGAAGAATTTGTAAGGAAAAGATACTCCACAATCTTTGCCTCACAAACTGACAAGAGGCGCACATATAGCTTGCAACGAGAGAAGGCAGCGCCCTATAGCTGGTCAACTCTTGAAACTTGCCACTGTTACTTTAATATGCAGCACAGCCTGCTGCAGTGTCATGCTGTAGCAGTGCAGAGCACAACTGCGCCAGATTCATCATCAAATCTGTACCGAGTACAGCTCAACATGTCTGATGATGCCATTGGGGCAGCAGTGGCGTAGGCGGTGTATATGGCACCACAAATGTGGACCTTTGCAGGAGCATTATCGGGCTTGTCATTGTGTAAGCCCTGATTATACCGTCATGCAGCCATCAATGCATGCTGCCATTTCATTTACGATAGTGTACTAGCAGTATTGCTTTTGTCGTTACACAAGAGGCCGCCCACCCATGGCTGCCAACACATGCCCTGATGACTGGCGTGGTTTTGCGACATCCATGATACATTTTTCCATACAATAGCTCCATGGCTATAAAGCAGAGGCATGTCTGTGAGGCGGTCCACAGACGAGCCCCACAGTGTACATCTACACAGCTCGCAGCATCTATGTTTGTTGAGTGCTAAGTGCTGTGTGTTATTTATTGCCAGATCAACACATGCTGTTGAGCATGGTCCTATCTCTCAGCATGCTTCTGCTTATGCATCGGCATCACATGACATCGGTCCACTGTACATCTCGGAGCAAATTGCAACATGTTTGCATGTACACTGAAAAACATATATACACTCTGACATGCAAGTCAGAGAGGGATTGCCTACAGGCAAGGGTTGAGCTCCGACACAGGCATTCAGCTCTGAAAGTTTTGTTGGTGTTGAGCACAGAAGCGGAGGCCAGCAAGCAAGGCTTACATTGATCAGCACAATATGCCACCAATGCTGTTNTTGTGTCAATGACTAGGATACCTTCATGATCAACCAGCTTGCAACAAGACATGCTACAATTGTACATATGTTATCAATTTGTGCATATGTAAGCTGGTACAGGCTTGGCGTGTGCCTGAGGCAAAATCCACATGTGCTTTGTACGGAGCTGTAAGTCTATGCAGTCTGGCTGCTGATCAATGGTGGAGTCAGCAAGAAAACTGCATCAAGCTTGAAAACTTTGCTGAGCCGCGTACAAGCCTGTGTAGCTGCAGTGCTGTCAGTCTTCAAACTCGTCTTGTTGTACAAAATGTACTGTATGTCTTGCAAGATGGTCCAATGTGGTCCAATGTGAGTCTCCAGACCCACTGCTTGACAGCATGCACAGCAGTCTTGCCTGTGTANCACAGCAGCTGCTGTAGCAACAGCTGAAAGACAGGAGGAAGCACTCAGTGAGCTTGAGACCCGCAGCTCACATACCGAGCCATTGAGGCGGTCAGCCAGGGGTATTCTTTCACAGCCCCTGCTTGCTGAGTCTCCCTCAACAACTCAGGCTGCTGCTGAGCCACAAGGGGCTTTAGCTGCTTCAGTTGGAGTGCAAAACGACTGGGTCAATCCTAGCAATGAGTTGCTGGCAGTATTGAGACAGGAGCTAGACTTGGAGCTCAGGGATGCACCTGATGACTCTGATGGCTCAGGCAGGGCAGAATCAGGCTTGGCAAAGAAGTGCAAGCCCTGGCATTGGCTGCAGGAGATGAGGTGGGTCAACATCTAGACTTGGCTGTTATGCTGCAAAATTTCAAGCTCATGATGGAGAGCAGACAGGCTGTTAGTGCTTATACTTGCATGGCGACCANGCAGGCGCACAACCAGAACATTCTTTCACATGTGATGTGGGCTGAGATGTTGCGGGGTTATAGCAAGAGCCGAAAAGGAAATGATGGCATCAAGCACGCTGTACATGCTGCCTGGCCGCGTAATGCATGAACCTGTGTCAGAGCAGCACGCCGTAGAGCTCCAGAAGGTGATTGTGACATTAAGGACTGGTCACACGACACTAAGCCAGTGATATGACTTCAAAGTAGTGTACTACTGCAACCAGCATGGCGCGGGCAAGCAAAAAGTGATGTCAGTTAGGCATGACTTCCCTGCGGCATGCTGTGTGTCTGCCAGTTGACCCTATTTGGCATGTTTTGTATACAGCTTTGCCTGGTCAATCACAGCAGTGTCACAGCAAGTGCCTTACTGTTTGTATATTGTCATCAAACGACATTCTNCACCATGAAACAGTCTGCTTTGCATGATGGCTGTTCATGCCTGCTGGCAATGCTGCTGCACTGCATCCACCACTGCATTCAAAACTGCATCAAGCACTGCCAAATCAAGCGTCCACGGCATGTCCATTGCCTGCTACAACGCTTGCATGCCCTGCTGGGACCAGGACGCTTTGTCAATTTGGCTTNGGCAGTGAGCCTGGCTAGCAGCATTGGACCCGTGGCTTGAGGTGATGTGCATGCCTAGCAGGCAATGCTGTGCAGTTGGCAACCTGCCCTGAGGCTATGCTCAGTCCTGTCAATTTGCAGTCGAGCTGACCAAATTGGTGTTGCTGCTTAGGTGTCAGCTCTGCATGTGTCTGTCATGCTGCCAGTGTATCACCCATGCAAACCCTGCAAGCTGTAGCACTATTAGCAAGCCAGCCTGCAAAAGTGTAAGTCTGAACACTAGAACACAACACTGGCAATGCTGCCAACAATGGCAATCCATCCATTGCGTCCCACCCATTTTTATGCATGCATAGCACTCCCTTATCTCAGTCAGCCACAGGGCTGGGGGCCAAGCACATCTGCTGGCATGACAGCTGAGAGATGTGTTGACACAGATGCTGCACGGTTGATGCTTGAAACTGCTGTCTGACCAGAAGCTATTGGCTGTTGTTGACTCACTTGTGACAATGTTAGCGCTCGTGACTAGGCTACACTCATGCACAGCCCTACAGCCTGCATAGTACCTGTTCCATGATGGGTGACTAGTATCTTGAGCAGCGCTCCTGAGAGAGTGCAGACTTGAGTGCACTAACATTGTAAACAATAGTGTATCTTCTTAACAAACATATGATACTGCAATGACCGTACATGCCTGCGTGCCACAGAAAGGTGGCATGCACCAAGAGTCAGCTTGTTTGAGAGCCTGCTGGAGCTTCCCGAGGGCAACTNGTTGGGGTCCAGCAACCTGAATTGACAGCCTTGGCAAAGTTGGCGCGCTGAAGCTGTTGCAGGCGAGATCCGTTTGGTCTGCAGGTTGGTCGAGCAAAGATGCGGACGCAGGGCTGCGATTGGCGTGCTGATGGTCGAGCAGTTGCGGCTACTACTGGTGAGAAAGACATGACAGAGGCAGTCACACAANCAGGCCGCCTCTCATGCCGAGGGGTACAACAGGGTGAAACGTCAGCAGCTGCACACAACCAAATTGAAGTTTGACCATGCCACATGCATTGAAAGCAAGAAAACTTCCACCACAGCTGTGGTCTATCATGGGTTGCACTTGGGCCCCATTTCCCACCGTCAAGCACTGATAGGACTTGTTCATGATAAAGCAAAGTGTCAACTGCTACAGCGCGTNGGGCTTGCTTCAGTCTTGCCAGCTGCAGAGAGCAGCAGGAGTCCGTTGACGCGGCTACTGGCAACTCACACGTCCAGCTTAGATGACTCACCGCCTGAATCGCCAGCGACAGGACGGCCTGCTGAGGTTCCTTTCTCACCAGCGTTGCTAGATTGAGCACCCGGCCCTTCGATGCCACCGACCGACTCGTTGACTTTGGTGGTTGGATCAGCCATACTGCGCAGTCTTGAGAATATGATCAGATCGACAGCAAGATGCAGTAGCACTCGCGGCCTATAACTCCGGGATGCTCTGCCACCAGCTTAGACACGTGATCAGCACGTGCATACATGCGTGTATAGTGCACCAGTACCAGGTGATTGTTGCAAATGTCACTACATGTACAGTTCTGACAGCTGAATACTTTCCATAGCATCAGCTGAGATCCTGTGTTGAGTACTCACTTTTGATCGATCGACTGGAACGCATGAAGGCTGATATCTCTACTTGGATCTTGACACTACCTTTACTGTTGCATGCTACTGTTTCAAGGGTAATGACATAGTTTGACATTACTGCAGATTCCGATAGTACGTTGGCCCTCACGACTCAATGTATTCATTGATTGATTGAATGATGCAACATCTAATGTAATGCAGCAGCTAAGATGTCAACACCGTTGTGAACGGTCTACAAGCAACAAGGTGATAGGTCACAGGTTGTGAACGGTTTGACCACAACGCCAAATGCCCGCAGATGTTACTAGATGAATAGGCTGTGGCGACATGACATAAAAAGCCATGTCCAAGTTCCAACATGATCAGCACACGCTGCCAGAGCTNTGCTCAATGGGACGGCCACACTTCGTTGCAGTGGCTGTTGCTTATCAGGGTGCTGCGGTTGTCATATAGAACCCATAGAACTGTAAGCCAATAATCATCTAATCTTGTTTTGCGAGGGAGCTGCAACACCCCGTAGGGATGTAAAGGTTACAAAGCGAAGATTTGTTAGTCAGAGATGCTGCAGGTCCTGTAAGCTTTGAGGAGCTGATCCAACGGGAGCATGAAGCCATAGCTGCAGCCCTGGCGCATGCAGATGTGCCCCACATCCAGGTCATTGCTGAGCTGGGGCGCCAGCAGAACCTGATGGCCTTCAATGCCATTCCCTATCAGGTAACAGCCGTTGCACGCCTTAGGCGATCAGTCTTGTTGGCGAACATCTGTAGACTCTGCTCTGACAACATGCCTCAGCATGTTGACAGCAGAGGGCATGTTGCTGGGTATAATTGCCAACCGAGACCTTTGAGATGAAGAGTTCACAGGCATTACTATTCCTCCTTGTTGGTAGCCACAATGAGCAATATGCACATTGTGGTCACATGCAGTAGCATGTTGACAGAGCATATACCTTTAGACATGCAGTCTCAACACAGCTCTTATGGTGCATTTGCAAAGGAAAGTAGGTGTTCCCACAGTCACCAACGTCACATGGCACAGTGCAGACTGCCAGCTTGCCTGGTCCGACTCAAGATTACCTGATTGTGCATCACAACCCCAGAAGAAGAAGCAACGACCATACGCAAGCTCCCATGTAGACTGAGTCCTGAAATACTGCAACATAGCAGGCTCTACTGACAGCAGATCAGTCAGGAAGCTGAGCGCATGGTGCTGAAGTACAGAACTTTCTTGGCTCAACTTGCTGACTGCAGCTGCATGCAAGTCCTGGTGNGTCAGCGCTGCCAGGTCAGCACCCACGAACCCTGGAGTGGCTTTAGCAATGGTGTGGAAGTTGAAGTCCCCAGTCAGCCTTAAGCGCCGTGACAGCACCTGGTACACAACACAGCAGAGGTAAGCTGTTGGAATCACGCAGCAGGCAACACACTGTGATGCAATACGGCACAGACAGGAGTGCTCTTGCTCAAGTGCTTGCTGCAACCAAGACAGTGTTGTGAGTACACAAGGCATATATGACAAATTTTGTCACTTTGCAAGTATCACCTGCAGAATTCGGGCTCTGGCAGGTTCTGTTGGGATGCCCATGGCAATCTCTCTGTCAAAGCGGCCAGCCCGCCTGAGAGCTGGATCCAAGGCATCTGGCCTGTTTGTGGCACCTGCAATCATGACCCTCAACTGGGTCACCCAGGTCTTGGCCATACACATTGCCTGTGCCCAGTCTGTACCGCACTTTTGACAGCCAACCTTCTTCTGGCAAGAATGCTCTGTCTGCTAAAGAGACAGAAGCAGGGTGCAGTGCAGCATGATGATGATGATGACATTGGTACTGCAGTGATGCTGGAACCAGCAGCGAGAAGAAGAAAGCAAACAAGGGCTGGTGCTTGTGACGCCAGTTCTTTCTGTAAGGGCTATAGGGAACACAACATGCATGGGACAGCTTACCAATGATGACAACATGCCGAGAGGCAGTTGTGTTTGGGCGGGAGATATCTGCAGGGGACTTTGAAGCCTCCTCGCTAGGAAGCTCTGCAGAAGGTGGGGGCCCTGCTAAGTCGTCCAGGCAGGTCAACATCTGTGCCACAATGCGCCGCTCCATTTCCCGCTGAGCGTTCTCTCTCTTTGTGGCAATAGCATCAATCTCATCTGTGGCATGCTAAGATCAACTCAGAAAAGCCCAGCTGATACGCCAGCCACGCAGCACAAGTCACACATGGTTACGCAAGCACTGTCTCACGCCTGTTCAGGCACTCTCAAATACAAACCTGCATTGCTGTGCGGGGATGATGTTGAAGCTGTTGCACGAGACACTCAAGTATGTTGCACATTCACCGCATGCCATTGACAAGTCAGTGTGCGTCAAGTTTGCCACTGCCCCAAATGCAGCAAGTATGGCCAAGGCAGCATTTNCAGTTATGCTAGATGAGCGGCCTGCATCAGTGCGCTGCCGCTTGTTCTGAAGCTGGGGCTGCGGAGTGGCATGCTTGCTGTGAGCTGCATACACAACAGGCATTGTGTCAAGCCTCTCAAAGCTTTCTATTGCTTTGCTGACACACACCTTGCACCTGATGCTACATCTTGTAAACCTTGCATGTGCATGCATCACTTGGCAATGCATCGCACCAGTTAGAGCTTGCATTTGCGCCCTCAGCAACTGGTCTTGCTGCCCAATAACTTTGCGTTGTGCCTCCAGCTCCTGTTTGAGTCCCTATATGCACATCAGCCTGTGTGTCTGTACAACTGTGACAATACGGGTACATGAAAGCAACCATCAATGCCATTTTGCTGTGCTCTGCACAGCAAGGTGCATTGGACAGCTGGAGAAGTCTATGTGCTCAATGACATGTTATGGGGCAATTCACCTGTATTACGTCATCCAAACGTTTACACACACTCTTGCTTGTGGCAACATCCTTCTCAGCCAGCTGCTTAGCAGACTCTGCTTGTGCAAGACTCTTTCGCAGCCTCACCACCACGGTAGTATCAACAGCTACAAGGCGTGCACCATACAGCATTCTGATGTCACTGGTTTTGGCCCTGCACTTTACCTGTATATGCTAAGCAGTATGATCCAGCTTGTGGGGGTTTGGGATTGACCAGCAGGCTAGCTGCAGCGATTTACCTACCAGTATTGCCACAACATCTTACCGAATGGCGCACTGAGGACATGTTCTATTGCTCTTCACCCATCGCAGGATACAAGTGTAGCCGTATAAGTGTCCGCATTTGAGGCAGCACATGCGATGTTCACCAGCATTGGTCCAAGGTTCCAGGCAGATAGTACAGGTGCAGCTGTCATCATCAATGCCTGTGTGAGGCACATTAGACTCAGCAGCGACTTACAGACCCCAAGAGAAAGGTGAGAGGTACTCGTAGCAGGTCAAATGCCTTTTCTGTAAAAAGTGCCATCAGGCATGTCATTTATGCTCACTCCTTACCTTGTGTCTGCACACACTCCACTGTCTGCCCTGTCAGGGTAGTCTCAGCTTGTGCCTGTTTCTCAGGCTCAGCATCCGACAGTGTGGTCAGGTCTATTGCTGTAATGGTAGTGTCAGCATGCTGGTCTGTCATGTTTGCTGAACAGCAACACAGTGTGTGCTCAGCCGCTTTGCATGCTGTCAAATCTGGCTGTTTTGTCTGCACGGTACTTCTTGGTCCCCACCAAGCTACCGAAGCTCAGGAATGGCTGCAGCCACGATACGAGCTGGCCTATGTGCAATCTACAAGTATCGCAGCCTCATTCCGGCAGGTCATGCTACGCGTGCTGCGATATCACCAGAGGTAAAAGCTGTTGTAACGCACTGCAAGGTCGACGGCAGCATGATGAGCTCACAGTATGCTCGTTCTGCAGGCATGCTACCTTGCGGCACCTCCTACGTTGTGGCATAGACATCGCGGAGGTCGCACTTTTTACATGCACCGAAGTGATCATGTTTAGTCATATCACGCAGCATGAGCTGACCTATAGCTGCGAGTTTGCTGCTCTTGTTGCGTGCAGGACATCGACATGGTGCCAGCTGCATTTGCAGCACGCGGATGTTGAGCTTTGGTGAAGCGCAGGATGTCTTTGCAAAATTCAGCCACTGCCCTGACGCCAGGTCGACCAGACGGCTCACAACTTGAGGCAGCAAGATTTAGGGCTCAAACACCACACCAGTTGGGCAATCGCGCTTTTAACGATGTGACGCTTGCCGAGGCTGCTTTCAAGGTACGCTGGCCCATCACTGCTGACATCGAAGAACTGTCCGTCCAACANCACTAGATAAATGAATTGGCTTGTGTGGTTTGTGCTGGTAGTTGTCACAGACATGCATTGTACACGGCACTCGACTTGGCCTGTTGCGTGCAAAAGCTGCTGGAAAACATGCACGCCTTTATGCTCCAGCCAGCAGCCGTTAGTATTGTGCATAGTGTACATGTTCGGCCATAGCTGAGCATAGCCGTCATGTCTTCATGCATGACATTTGGCATGCAAGACATGCAGCAGCTGTGATAGCACAACAGGGCACTAATTTCTTCAGTGCTGCACAGACATTGAAGATAAGGATACAGAGGAGCATAGCAAAGAAAGGGGATGCCATTAAGCTGAAGCCCCCTTCTGCCCAGAAAGTTGTGACCCACAAAAGCCATCAGAGCCCAACAAAATGAAATGGCAATGGGCACTGTGGCTTCCTGTACATGTTAACAAGTTGGCCTAACATGGCAGACATTTCAGACTAGCGCAAGCACTATGACAACACCAGGTCACATGGACTCACAATCAATATACAGTTGCTGTGTCATATCAATGCTGCAGCACAGCGTAGCCAATANCTTGCATACCTGCATATGGACCCAACATGGACTCAAGTCTGCAATCCTGATCATAAGATTTGCTTTTTGTAGGTGAGTCTAGTACTTCCGTCCTTGCAAGAAAGCGCTGGCATAGGAGCGACATACTTCATCTTCGCTGGGATAGGTGCAGTGTCTGTGGCAACAATCTATGCGACGGTACCAGAGACGAAGGGCAAAACCTTAGAGGAGATTGAAGCCCTATGGGAAGATGATGACAAACAATACTGAGCCAACTGATTACGCAGCACTCCTGCAGGACAGCTGCAGATAGTGACAAGCAGTGTCGAGGCAGCTGTGTAGTATATCAGCAGAAGGACCGGAGAAGAGAATTTGCACAGCAGGCCCAAGTGGTGTCGGATTTAGTTTGTGAGTCCTCGACTCAGAAGTCAGGTCAAAAAGTTGAGACAGTGTGTTTGAGGGCATTGCCAAGATTGCCCGTACTGTGTGGGCGTTACTCAAATTTTGCTGATTTGCACTACTTCAAATTTTGCCAATTTGGCTTTTGATTTCATCTCTGGTTTTGGTCTCAGTGCACAGCTGAGATGCTGTGATCATGAGGTGCAGCAGCATTTTCAGGTTAGGCAACAAACGTCGATCCCCAGCAGCTGCTGTTTTGACAGCCTACATGACCGCACTTGCAATACACACCTATTAGTAAACAATATGATCTGTCTGTCAAGCTCTGATCTGCACACAACAAGCACTGTGTCCTAATGTAGACATGAACAGTCCACATTGAGCTGCTCAGCAAGCCAAATCTGGCGTGATTGCATGAAAGTGCTGAGGCTGCAGGTGTTGGTGCCTTGGTCTCTCAAAGCTGCATGCTGGAATATTGCATCAAACACAGCTGGGTCCATCACGATGCCAGACTCCTGCACAATTTCCCTGCAGGTGCACATCAGCTCAGCAATCTACAGATCTGCAGATCACATCTACCAGCTGTTCTTCATGTTGTGACCCACAGCTACTACAACCCTCCTGCTGTATGGGCTGTCTCTGGTATTGTAGTGGGGCTAAGTGCATGTCCTGGATGACACCCACTTACAGGCCGGTTGAGTGTAATGCTTCCGGTGATTGATAAGCTTCTTGATCAGCAGTACTAATTGCAGCTGCAGACGATACACAGGCAGGCCCTGACTGTTATGCATATGCTGTGAATCATCAGCAAGTGGAGCAAAACCCTGACAGCGGCTGCTGATGCTTCCGCTGCAAATGCTGACCTCTCCGCAACTACCGCTGTCAGTTTTGCTGCTGCAAGCAATAGTCCCTGCCACTGCTGCAGTACTAGGTAGCAACTGTATTGCTGCTGCTGCTGCTGCTGCTGNGCAAGATCTTCAGATGCAAGCACAAGGAGAATCATGGTAGCATGCGACAAGGTGCTGTGGACTGCAGTGAGTCAATCTGCGCCCCAACATAGCAACGNCAACTCAAAAACATGCCCAATTACATTGCTTGCTATTGCTTGAGGCAGAAGGCGCATACTGGACCTTGTCAACCATACTAAGGTACACAATGGTTTGGCAATGTATATATGCAAATGCATGGCAAGACGAGACCTACCGACATATGATCAGACGGGAACCGCTGAGAGGGCATGAAGGCTTCTACTTCTTGCAGGCTTGGCAGTGGTATCCCCCTCACCACCTGTAGCCTCTCTGGCTCATACCTGCACCACCAGACTGCCTTACACCCAAGCAGCCCTCATTTGTCCCAACTGCACTTGTCATGCTAGGCAAGAACACTGTCTTGGTAACACTTCAAATTTTGGTCCACCCCTTTTGGCGCATGCAAGTGCAGAGTCCATACTGTCTCAGGGTTCAGTCTATTTGGTTAATCAACCTTTGGAGGGGCCATTCTGCTTTGATTTTTGCCATACTAGGTTCCAGGCACTAGTGCAAGCACACTTCATAATTGAGCCTTTGACAGGCCTTTGATACAGCTTCTGAGCATGCAGAGAGACGCTTGCTCACTGACAGCCTTCTACAGCTGCAAATAATTGGAGATGATCTGTGTATCGCAATGCCTGTACCAGCTACTGCCTCTTCAGCAGGCTTGCTGAGATCCACCTGCAAGCTGCTGTCCAAGGTCGGCTGGACTGTCCTGCTGGCTGTAGGTGCAGCTGCCACAGGCATCACTGGAAACAGTATGGGCTGTGCTGCTGCCTGTACACTGTCACTGCCCATGGCGCTGTCCTGCTGTGGCTCGTGTTCTCTACCAGGGGGACTGTTTGACGAGCCTTGGAACATAGGCAAGTTTGCATGATCAGCTTGTGTTGTGACAGCTGCCTGGCTGGTCACTACTTCAGGCTCCATGTCAACATTTGAGAGAGTTGGTTGAGGATCTGAGTCTGAGTTGCTGAGCTGATTTTGGACAACTGAGCCAGCCTCAGCAGACTTAGGTTGGTCACCAGATCCTGAGCCAGAATCTGTGCGTCTGAGCCGTGTGGTGTGTGCTTCCAAGACATGCATGAGGTGTGCAGCATGCAGGTCCTGGGGCTCTGTCACTGTGGCGGCCCTGCCCTTCAACAGGGCTGTCTCACTCTGTACAGGTCGTGTTCCTGCATCATAAACACTCTGCACTCAGCACGTCCAAATCAGCTGCACCTTCACTCAGCAAGCATGTGAAAGTCAACTTAAAGTGCATGACTAGGCAGTCAGGTAACTGGTTCCGCGACATGCACGCTTATTTGATGCTTGGGCAAAGGTCTTTGGTAGCAGATCAGGTAGACCAAGGGTGCTCAAGTAACATCTGTATAGGCACGTCAGGCGAAGATTCATGCCTCATGCCTCACCTATGAGGGACTCGGCTGAAGGCTCCTGAGGGATCCCAGTGCNGTGCTCCCTGCTTATGCTTTGCTGCCATGTGTGATGGCGCGTCAGTGACAGGGCAAGTAGCAGAACAGTAGCTGCGTGCACATTCCAGTCATTGCAAATGCAAGCTACTCAAACAAGGCATGCCACAAATTAGCAGTATCCACAGCAAACTTCGTTCACAATGTGCAACATCAGGTAGTGATGCTTGGGCAGGAGGCGAGGGACACTTATGACTTGGAAACAGATGCCAGCACCTGGTGCAGCATGTGCCAGTGCAATACAGCAGCAAGTCCTGACACTACAGCAGGGCAACATGGGGTCGTATGCTTTGGATTATAGCACCAACCAGCTGCAATAGCTTGCTCAGTCTGTTTAGGCTGTCAGCAGTCCAGCATTACCGGCTGGTACTTCCCGCCATACACACCACCTGCATGCTAAAGTCAGATGTAAATTGCATCATTGCCAGTCAGCAGACAGCAGCTGCTGTCTGCTGACAGGGTTGAGCTTGGTTGCACCCCTTGGCAGCTTCTTGCAGCTGCAGCATGGACCGTTATTGGTCCACATCAACTCACAGAGATGCAGAACTGCCAGCATCTGCAAATCAAGTTTAGGACATGGTCCATTGATCCCCCGCCATCACGACCTGCAAGAACAGCACATNAGAAATTTGCAGTGCTTCACATGCCTGTGCATTATCAGGAGCATACCACTCCCCTACGTGCACACAGGCCAATGCAAGACCAATGCATCACACACCAGCGTGGGCATCAAATGTGAGTGGCTTGTTTGTTGCCTGCAGCATACTCTCAGCAATGCATGCCTTAATAGTACCTGTGTGGCGTCGGTCNCGTTTGCTTCACAGCGCATGACTCACAAGGGCAGGTAGTAATACACGTGTGCAAGCTTCCCATGCTCTGATCTGCTGGTCTGTCTGTGCATTACTTGCTGAGGGCATCACTCAACGGTGCTCCGTTGTATAGTGGGTATACAGTGCAGCCCAGCAGACGCCTTCTGCAAGCTTCTGTGCTGTCCAAGATTCTGATTGTCACGTTGTCAGAGCCTGACGAAACAACATGATGCAGTGAGCTGCCAGCCTGATCAAGCTTCTGGGCATACACCCTCAACCCTACATTCTGAGCACTGCTGCTTTTGTGCAAACATGATTTGATTTCGCCATGACCCAGCTGATTTCTCAGTTCAAAATTCCACAATTAAGTTGCGTCAAAAAGGGGCAGAATAACACAAATCAACCTGAGCCCTATCTGTTCAAGCTTCCAGGAATTGACCTGTNATGTCTAGCCTAGCATGCGCATGCATCGCCGCTTTTCAATCTCTGCACAGCCAATCAAACCAAGTATGACCATTAGATGCGCTCGCAAGCATTGTTCAAAAGCAGAGCTGTCAGCATGTCCGTGCGACTTCTTGTCGAGATCCAGATACCTGTCAAGACCTGGCAACAGGAACAAGCTTGGTAGATACAAATTACTTTGTGCACCAACAATTGACTGGCACTGCCCCAGCGTGTTGCGCGGCAATTGCACAGTGATAGGCGGACCTGTCCTGAGAGGTCTGCTGAGTGCTGTTCTCAGCTCAGCAATATGGTGCATTGCTAGCCTGCTCACTCCACGCAAATCTACCAGTGTGAGACACTCCCCGTGTCTAAGGGCCTGAATTATCTCCTGACTGATAGCTACAGTAGTGGAGGCGTCAATGGATGCTTGGATTGCCAGTTTCTGAAGGTGTGGCAAGGCAGTCCGTAGCACATGCTGCAGTCCAGAGCCCACAGNACCGAGATAAGGCGCCAGGTAATAAAGAATCGACTCATAACTAAGTGATGGACGAGGTAGATTTATATAAATACGAAAGTTTGCAAAGGTATGGCAAAAAGAACTGGGCGGCAATGCATCTGTCGGGGATTGACTTGGAGTTTCGGATACACTGGGAGAACATGATTGAATGTAGAGATTCTCAACGCTATTTTACAAATAACAAGGACCGTATAGAATATTTACTAGATGTCAGACGGCAGCACGCAAAAGATTTAGGCGATTGCAAACGCACAGATGCAAAGGACTTTTCTATTTTTGCAGTGATCAATGCTATACTGCAACTGTTGTTGTAAAGCAGAGGACCCACCGGCCAACCCGGTCCCTGTGCAGCTGCCTCAGCGTCTCGCTGAGCATTGCGAGCCAACTCAGCAGACTGCTGCTTCATCTTAGTCATGGCTTCCTTCATGCTCATTTGCTCTTGGCCCATCTGCACATGCAATGGTGCTCTGCAGCTATTTGCCATCAAGGCGCTGGGATGTGACATCTGCGCTTGGCACTGATCTTGACCATGGAGGGTGTACAGGAAATGTATGTTGTGCAGGCTGTTAACAGAGGTTATTGTTGGTGCTTGACCCTACACTGATTATGTCAGTACGTCCAGAAGCAGATGCTGGGGTCCACATCTTAGTCATGTCTGTTGGGCAGAGCCATCATTGCTATGGCAGCACTGCAACATGCATGCAATGATGACAGTATTGTAGGTACGGATCTCCGGTTCTATGCCCTGCAGTGCAGTGTGCCAGCATTAGATGATGCTTCACATGCTGTTGCAGGAGGTAAAACATGTGTAAGTACACGCCCAGATGCATAGATTGCTAGAGACATTGGACATCCAGCTGAGTGCTATGAGGCTGCCAGCATGAGGGAAAATGCTGCTATTGCTGCACAGAGATGCTCTGTGTGATCGCTTATGGCGTGTGATGGTGCTAGTATGCACAAATGGTACAGAGACAACTGTTAGGATATGAATTTGCACTGAGGCATAGCACACAATGAAAAACATGTCGTCATCTCAGAGCGCAGACTGCACAGCACAACAACACAGGCAATGCAACAGCGTTGTTTATGCAATGACTACGTGCAGGGTCACACAAACCACATTCGTCTACCATGCAGACTGCTGTTCATTTGCTGGCTGGGCATAGTCAATAGCACAGCATGAGCAGATCCTAAAATTGAGTCAATGCATGACATGCATGCATGTNGTTGGGTTGTCATCATGCCGGCAAGCACAACTGTACTAAACAGGTTTGTTGGGTTGCTCTTGGCCACAAAGCTCTTGCCAGCTGGCAATAAAGAGGTCTTGACAGCTGTTAGTTCTGCTGTTGGCTTTCGCTTCTTGACTCGGCTGCTGCTTCCGTTGAGATCTCATCAGGTATGCCATGCTCATGCTATGTTCGCAATGCAAACACATCCTGCCATTGCACATTGAATCACAGGTAGCAGTGGGTAGTGAAGAGGAGCGGGAGAAGTCTGCAGCAGCAGCTGGACTTGGCCTTGCAGTTCTGTCATCTCTGTGCAGAGTTGAGGAGCTGGCAAGCTGTGAGGAGGTCATGCAGCATATCCCCCTGTTTGTCAAGGTATAATTGTGTTAAATCCATCTGGTTGCATGCTATTTGTCGGCCTATATTCTTACACCATTGGTCGCCCTGCATCATTACAAACAAACATTGACATGACAGTTGCAGCGTTTCAGAGCACTACCTGAACAATCCACAGCAAATCAATCAGCATGAATTGCAAATTATCTCATCAGCAGTCAACATCTGACATCACAGAGGGATCTTACTGCCCAGCATGTTTGAACCCGGCATGAAATGAACTATGAAATAAGTGGTCCAGACCGCTGCATGGTGCCAGGCTGGCTTCAGTACCATTTGCTCTTTCTATGCATATGATGAGCACTTGTCAACGATGTCAAGTCTGTGACAGCATCGGTTCCTCCTTGACACTCAAGCAGAATTGTCGGGACATGCATGGCCAACAGTCTGTTGGCCTTATCATGCAATGTCTCTAGAATGTCTGCAAGAATGAATGGGCTTGGTGGCATTTTCCCGCTATTGGCATTGCCTGATCGCAGTCTCTGCCTGTAGCATTTCCATTTGAAGCAACCAACAATAAGAATTATCAAGCTGCGTATAGCTTGCATCCCTTATGACATGGGTCAGAGCTGTAAGCTTGCATTACTGTGCACCACAGCCGACTGCTGCAGCAAACCCATGCACCACAGCCTCTGGCACTCATAAATACCTTGAAAGCAACAGCATTGCCATGAACCACAAACTTTGCAGCTGCACACCTCAGGAGACAAAGTGGTGTGATACGAAAGTGCTCACAGTGCTGCACACCTCCAAAATAGCAGCAACGCCATGTGACAGTCGCCAACACAGTTGCATACCTCAGGAGCAGAAGCATTGCTATGCANGGGACTTGCCAGTGGGAGACAATGTACCTAGTGCTGTGCCTGAGGTAGTCGCTGCTGCTGCAGGGATATCAGCAGTGATGATGTCATCAGCAGCTTCTTTGACTGAAGGCTTAGCCTCTTCTGTAACACGCTGTGCCTTGTCTGGAGTAGCAGCACCTGCTGATTCTGTATCCATAGACAGTATGCCGTCTGGATCTTCAGCATCATGTTTGCCAGCTGTGGGAATGAGTTGTTCAGCTGCATCTGGTGCCTGCTCTTCTTGTGCCTGATCTGCACCAGCATCCTGCCCCTTCAAGTCATATGCTATGGGCATTTCTGCCTCTGCAGCAATGTGTAGAACATCTGTCGCAAGGGCATCAGCTTCTGTTGCCTCTGCAGCAGCTTCAGCTGGCTCAACTACTGGGCTTGGCGCACCCGCACCAGGGGCTGCATCTGCATCTGCGGACGCTGATGCTTGGTCTGCTACTGTAGCTTGGTTGTCTTCGACCATAGCATCAGTAGGTGTCGTCGGGATGTTTGTGGTAGCTGGCTCACTAGGCTGATCTGCTGCTGCGGATACTGCATCAAGCATTNTATACAGCTCATAGCAGTGCAGCAGGCTTCGCCGACCTAGCGGATGAAGTAGCGCCGCCTAAGAGCTTGCTGATGGTANGCATGTGCGTAGTGCTGAACATACCCTAGATGACCAGAGATGACCCTGAACAGCCGCCAGGGCGGATGCCATGCAGGCCGAGGCCATTTGCTGGGTAGCCTCTTTGCCACAGCTGCACTTGGTGTGTACTCCTTGTGCCCTCCTGACGCTGCTGGGAGCAAGGCTTTGTTGACGCCATTGGCCTGCCCATGCAGGATCAGCTGCTGCTGTTTGCCAGCGTTAGCTCTGCAGTAGTAAATGTATCCTGGTGTGGTCTCTGCGTGTTGTAGCTGCCAATAGGCAGACATGCTCAACATCAGCACTGCACTGACCAACTGTGACTGCTAGCAGGCATGTGTTCCAAATAGGTCAATGTTGCCCACAGCAACCCATATACTGCATGGTCTGGGTGCAGATAGCATGTGTGTACACAGCAGTGAAACAGCCCAGCATGAGCAACATCTGCTGATGGTGCGTACTTTTGGCTTTCAGCTGTAATATTGTCCAGCAGTCTTGCTGTGGTACTCCTGCTGGATGCAGCATCTTGAGTAGCAGGGGTGACCTCTTGGGCGCCACCTAGTGAGGGAGCTGCAGCACCTGCCACTGCTGCCCGCTTTGATGGCGCTTCTGGTGCCTTCATGTCCTTCACTGCTTCATACTCATCTCGAATCTGCACACATGGCAGGCTGATGATGGCCTNGAAGCACCTGTGCCTTCTGCAACCGGCGTCTGCACTGGCCCATCTGATAAGGTTGCAGCCTGAGACTTTGCCTCTGGCTGTATTATAGTTCCTGTGGAAGGTGTTGAGGGTGGTGGAGGGGCTTGAAGACTTGGTGAAGCTGGTTTTGCTGCAGCAGAGCCTGATGATGCAGTTGTGGGAGCNACAGCATGAGTAGTCCACAATGACGATAGTCACGCTCTCTATATGCATTGGCAGAGCCTGATGATGCAGCGCTGTCTAGNACACTGAAACTGAAGCAGCGACACTGAGACTGTAGCAGTGAGATTGAGACTGTAGCAGTGACTCTGATACTGTAGCAGGGACACTGAGACTGTAGCGGTGACACTGAGACTACAGAGTTGACCTTGACACTGTAGCAGTCAGACGCACTTCCTGGTCACACAGCTTAAGCGGCACAAAATGCAAAACACACATGTAGCTTGTGCATAATGCTGTGTCTATGTCACAGGGCTAGTCAATGATCCAGCTGGTTCACAGAAACATATACAGACTGTGTGGCAGTGGTTGGTGGATGGTCATGTTGCCAGCACTGGACGTGAGTGTGAGGTGTTACCTGAGTTGTTGTGCCAAGGACCGAGCAAGGGTCTTGAACGGCGACCAGGCCAACTCAGGATGCATGACAACTTGATCAGTGGGCTTGCAGAAAGCTGCAGCTGCTTGGCGCAAAGCTGGCAGAGTCTTGTAAGCAAAGTCTTTCTGTTGAGGTGTCTGAGGATCAGCCTCGGCACTTGAAGCCAGGCTCTGCTGGATCAGGTGTATTGCTGGAGCAAACACTGTCTGATACCTGCAGTCAAGGCTTTGGCATTGGCGTCTGTAAATCACCGCTGCTGATACATCATAGCCTAACACATTGTTGACCACTTGCATGCAGTAGAACGTCAGGCATACGCACAGAAGCATGGCAGGCGCACAATTCATCGGCACTGATACCATCCTACAGAGTGATGCTGCGTGATGTGGTGCAGGGAGCCAGCACTGCATGTCACAGTGTGGTTCTTCTGAACTNCCATGTCGTTCATCCAGAAAGAAGCTAGCCATGTGGAGGGCTTTGCACCTGAGCTTGCCATTGTGACTAAAGGCAAGACTCCAACCCATGCTGACAAATAGCTAGCAAAACTGACGTGTGCCAGCTATTGCGCTGACATGCACCAGTGCTTCTTGTTGTAGCCAAATCACCAAAGTCACCTCATACTGCTGAGCATGATGTCCTGATGCTTACAACAGTGATCCACATATGTGTCTATGTTACGACAACACTCACTTGACACAATGTGATCGCTAGCTAGGGTTCATCACGGCTTTGGCATCACAAAACTTGACTGTGCACCATGTCACGTACGACATGTCTGCACTGCTCCAATCATGCTTTGCTTGTCGTTGTGTTTCTGCTCAAGTACAGTACAGCACAAGGATCGCGTCAGCAACTCACAGCACAATCACGGTCAGTCTATCGAGTGAGGATTTTTGAGCAGGTGGCGGTAAAGACCTGGATGAGCCTCTAGTTGTTCGGCCAACTTCAGAAACAATGATCAACCACATGTTTGCCCAGTGGATACAGAGCTACAGAGACCTCCCCATGAAAATAAATCAGTGGGCAAATGTGCATCGTTGGGAAATGCGCACCAAACCCTTTATCAGAACTCTGGAGTTCCTCTGGCAAGAGGGACACACTGCGCATTCCACAGTAAGTCAGCTGCACCTCCTATTGCCGTACTAGCACACATTGCAGTGACTTGCAACNCTGCTGAGCACTATAATACACTCCCAGACACAGCTATAGCTTCACAGTTGCTTTCCGCAACTGTGACACGCACTGACTTAGTCAACTGTGCATCACCTTCTTGCTTGTCTCCTGCAGCTCTCCACCCATGATAAACTCATCCAGCAACAAATATACCTGTGGAAAGCAGCTTACTGTCATTGCTGTTGCACATATGTGCAAAATGTACACATGTGCACATATGCTGACTTATGATGCATGTGCATTCAGCCAACATGTAGAATGAGAGTGTGTAAGTTTAGTGCCTGTGCAGTCAAGCACTCATCACGGTGTCAGTTTTGTCTGCGCTGTACATGACCCTGACAAGCTCACACCCTGATTGCAACAGAGGTCCAATGCTGGCAGGTAGCACAATTATGCAACGACAAATCGCCACTAGCTGTTGTGACAATCTACACACGTTGATGATCGTGTGATGTACGGCAATCATGCACAGCATGTGCCATTGGTGCAGCTTGCCATGTGTCTGCATGAAGGCATTCTCTATGTCAGCTTGCTGAGTGTGAGCACAGTCAGGAGCAAAATAAGTGCGCAGGTTGTGAAGTCAAAAACAAAGCTGCCCTAAAGCTNTGTGCGAGAGTCAGCATCAGCTGCCTTACCACAAATTGCAAAGGGCTCCTGGCTGAATCAAAATGTTGTCATCACCGCAGGGGGGACTTGCCTCAGGCTACAATTTGCTGATTGCAGGCCAACCTGCCATGCAANCTCACCCCTGCCATCAGCTGCACTCGAGCTCACCAGGCGCAACTTGCCCTGCAGGACACATGCAGCTATACGCCCAAGTCCCTGAGTCACACAAGGCTAACGCAGCACTGAGGCGTCTTCATGTCAACCTCAGGTACAAAAGGTGCAGCATCTTTGAGCTCAGTAGTCAACTCTTGGTAGACACTACTAGCAAGGCACAGACAGCACAAAATATGGCCTCAAGGAACATGGCAGTCTTCACGGCCAGACGCTATCCTGACAGGGCAGCTTGATGGTCCCACAGCAGCAGGGTTGTTGGTGCATTCCTCACCTGAGTTAAGGTCCCTGTCTTGTCAAAGGCAACCACNGCCAGTCCAGGCGGCCAACAGCCACTGTGCTGCCCTCAACAGTGGCTGTCACGCCACAGCCAGGCTCTGTCATGCTGTCGCTTGCATTTGGCACCTGCAATAGCCAACAGAACACATTGAGTACAATTGTCGTATTGTTTTGTATGCCATCAATAGTTGACTCATGACTCTGGCAAAGCTGTCCAAAGTGATCTTCCGTGCATTATCTGTAGCACAACGCTTCTGTCCCCTTGCAGAGAGACATATGCTATGTCTACTTGTACTGCTTCACTTTGAAATCTTCAGTAGCTATATGCCTTGTACAAGTCTCACAAGCTGGAAGCAAGCATCAGCGGGTCATTGATGAGACAGCACATCTGTTCGGGCTGCAGCTCTGCCTGTTTGCATGTGCTTGCCGACTTGANGGTCACACAGCTGTAGCACTTGTCCTTGCACACAGAGCAAGCAGGGTATGTGACATACCTTCAGAAGGTCACCGACATCCTTGTCTTTGTTGACCACCTCCCCTACAGCTGTGACCAGCTTGATCATCTTCTTGGCCATATAGTAGGCGGAAGCAGCCTTGCCACCAAACACCACCACTCTTGGGACAACCTGGACAAACGACTCGAACTCAGAATTGCTGAGAATGAGACAGCGGCTTGCACAACATAAGCATGTGCTGCATTCCTGTGTGCAAACACTGCCAGCACTTGTGCAAAAGATAAGGGGCACCTGTTGTGAGGCCATTCCAAAACTACAGCACGACATGAGACTGGACCTAGCTGGCGACACTAAGTTGATGAGGCATTGTTTGCACCTGTCAAGATGTTGACAAATGTGTCAAAGAGCAGCAATCCATCAACACAATGACCGCAGCACCCAACAGGTACACAAAACGCTGAGCCAATGAGTTAGCCATTTGCTAAGACAGTAGCTTAGGAGACATTGTACGCAAGGTGCAAGGGTGCTAGTTGGACAGCTGCAAGACAAGCGCCTTGCGTGCATCAGATACCATATAGTGCTGAGGACTACTCAAAAGCAATGCCAACCACGTCTGACTGTGCAGTGCCCCTACTTACACTGGTATTTGGTGGTTGTAATGCGCACCATACACGCAAGTGAGCTATGTCGCTGCAAGGCAAGCCATGATAGATGCCTACCTTCTTCCTCTCCTCAGGGCTCATGGCCTTGATCTCAAGGTATCGGTTGATGACACTGAACATGTTTAGGTGCTGGCGCTTGTACTCATGAATGCGCTTGATCTGGATGTCAAATAGAGCGTTTGTGGGGACATTGATGCCTGTGACATCCTGCAAAGCACACAACCTTGTTGGATCTGTTCGATAGCGGCCTGTCTTCCAGCATCAAGGCATCTAAAGCTGTGTCACATGCAACAACGCAGTATAGCACTGAAGACAGCTGGTCCCATCTTTCTGGGTGTACAATGTCAATGAGGTTGCAGCATGTCTGTACTAGCCAGTCACCAAGTACTTGACCCTGCACAGATTACTGATGTCTGGATCAGCTGAAGTTTGGTGCAGTCCATACCTTGATCTTGTCAGCAAGGCGCTCCTTCTTGGCCAGCTTGACCTCGCGCCACTTGGCTTGGAACTGCTTGTCATCAGCATGCTTGCGCAGGCCTTCCAGGAGGTAGGCCTCGGTGATCCACTTGTCGGTGCCGAGAGTCTCTGTGATGAGACTGGCAAGCTCTGGGTTGCAGTATGCCAACCAGCGACGAGGGGTGACACCATTGGTCTTGTTCTGGAACTTCTCNAGTGTGAGCACATAGTACTGTCGGCCTGCCGGACACACAAGGGTGCTTCTGGATGCACATTTTCATGCAGGGCCAATGCAAAACATGCATGCATTGCAAATCTCTGCAATCCTCCTTTGTATGCACATTGTGGCCTAGGCTTCAGGCACCCAAGCTGTGCAGCCCAACTTTCTTGTTTGAGGCTGATGTCATGTGAGACCCGACAGCTTNTGTTGAAGCTACAGTGAGCTGTGTGTCCTAAACAGGAGGAAATCTGACATACCAGCAATGGAAAGCCAGAACGCACCCATCCACTTCAGACTCGCCTGCATCTGATGTCGGCCCATGAACACAACTGCAGCGCAAGCAATGTCACATGTAGCATATCGTGGCTTGCAGGCAAATGAAGACAATTGTAAAGATGGTGTACCGCTATTGCAGACATCAGCGATAAGCCTATGCTTGCATGGGTCTAAATTGTTGCTAGGCCTGTCTTGATGTCACATGCAGCGTTCTGCTATGCCAACGTGTTGTCCCATGCAGCCCCTCAACAGCAAGGTGTAGTAACACGCAAAATGAAACACTACAGTATGATTTGCATTGCTGTGGCAACAAGCCAATCACAAACTGGTCGGCTCTGTGTACAGGGCGAGGCGCANAGTACAAGCAGGATGAAGCAGACGAAGCACTTGCTGGCGTTTGCATCACTTCTGACGTGAACAGGCTTTCCAGATTGTGTGCTGAGGGCAGCGCACCAAGCTGGTTAGATGAAACACCACTGTCTGCATTGCTGCATGTCAGTGAGAATGAAGTCATGTCTGTCGAAAGCCATTCAGAAGTGGTGTACATCGATCTCGCAGAGTTGCAGGAAGCTTCTTGTCCAGCCATCTGCAGACTTCATGGTAGCTGTATCTAGCGCTGAAATGAATCAACAGAATGGCTTCATTCTGCAAACACAAGCATACTTGATCGCCAACCTGTCTCCTTGAAAAGTGTGCCATGATTTGCTTTGCTGCCCGAGCCATGCACAGCTGGTGTGCACACCATGCGGAGTAAAAAACAACATGCTGTGACACATACAGACATGCATCAAACAGCAACCTGCAGCTGGTGCTGCATTCACGCTGACAGTTGCATTTGCGCTTGCATGCAGTTGTGTGAGTGTGTGTAGACCAATGGTCTATATGGTTGACAGCATTTGCAGACTGACTTCCACAGTTGGCAATGTGAAGTGTCTGTATCATGACACGTGTATGGTACAGCGATGCCTACCAGCAGCTGTAGAGAGCATGCACAAATGCCAAGCACTGATTGCCCGTGGGCTGCATACCAACAACCTCTTGCAAGATGCTTCTTGTGATTGCACTTCTTTAGACACAAACTGTATCTGAAAAGCTGCCAACTGAGCTGTCATAGCAGACTGTGCATCTTCATTGCATGTCGCTGCAGTGTGACCAGCAGTGCTGAGCAAGGCTGTAACGGCTTACATGTGCACTGTCACACGCTGTAGGAATGACATGCATGCCAGTGACGACCTGCTGTTGCAGCGTAATCAACAAGTGCTGCCCCTGAACTTCTGTGGAGACTCACATCAAATTCAAGTGGGCAGCGTCCAACAGCCTCACCTGAAACTTGTCTGCATGCTGCACAATTTCATCAATGTGCATGTGGCCTCGCTCCTGCAGAAATACAAACACCAGTGTGGATTTGTAAGCATACGCACAGCACTTTCCTGACATGTTTTTGTCTGTGATGCAATGCTGTGCACAGTACAGCTGGGAGACTGCCATGCTGATCAGGATCATCTCAGGAGTATTCATGAGCCCACATGCTCAAAGAGCCTGACCCTGCTGCTGACGATGCTGACAGTGACACAAGCAATGACATAGGTTTCAATGATACAACCTCCGTTTATTGTATCAATGGGGCAGCATAAAACCGCAGCATGCAACATTATTTTCATTGCACACATGAGCAGATATGTTGGCTGCGCATTTGCCAAACCTTATATGCTTGCTGTGAATTGCTCAGCAAACATGTCTGCTCATGTGGGCAATGACCATGATGTTGCACGCTGCATTCTTATGTTGCACTGTTGATACAGTAGCCAGAGACTGTACCACTGAAGTCAGTGATATTGCTGGTGTCACTGTTAGAGTTGTATTGTGGCAGCTTGTGTGTCTAGCATGCTGTTTGCAGCCTGTTGTGGTTTGTGCTGNTGGCATGTGAACAGAAGAGCACAACATGCTTAAATGGCACAGTCAAAGTACTGTAGAGTTGCTGACCCTGTTGTATGCATACCTGAGGAGCGGAGGTGGATGGCTTCCGCTGAGACTTGACCGGAGGGCGATTCTGATCTACAGCAGGCTCTGCAACCAGCTGGTCACCAGCTTCCTTGTCCTCAGCAGGTTGCTGCTGTGTCTGTGCGTATGTGTGTGGCTGATGAGAAAGCTGTTGCACTTGCACTGATTTGGGGTTGAGCGCTTGAAGGTCAAGAGTGGTATACACCTGACTCTGGTACTGTGACTGACTGGCAATTGGCTGAATCTGTTGTATTTGAGGAGTGCCAAAGGCAAAGCCACCACTGCAATAATGCTGTTGTGGAAACCCTTGGTGAGCATGCTGTGCTGGCAGTTGCAACTCAGCCTGNAGTCATCAACTGGTATGTTGCCCTCTGCTGCATAGTAGCACTCAGCTTCCGCTGATGTGACGTGACGCGCCGGGCACTGGCGGGTGGAGTGTCTCAAGTACGTTGCGTGCAGTACACACCAAGNTGTGCAACACTTTTTCCAAACAAGCAGTGATGACTGCAGGCCAAACTTGCAGCTGCAGAAGCCAAGAGGCAAGCACGCCTAGCAACCAGGTCGCTGGCAGCACAAGGTGCAGCACCTCAGAGCTTCCTTCAGCGCAAGGCAGTCATGCGGGTGTGGCTGCGCCGCCAAGCCAGCAGCAGAAAGCTGCAAAGAATGTGGAGGGCCTTTGCTGACAGGCAAACTACACGCCAGCTGGCTGACAAGTTCATCAACATAGGCATCACCAGCTTGCCTGTCCACCAAGCCTCAGCAGCTGACACAACTGTGACAGCGGCTCAGGCTCATAACTCTGCTGGAAGTAGCCCGGTCACCCCCTCAGGGTCCCCTCGAAAGGGGTCTAAGCCATCTGGGCCTGCCATTGCCTGGGTTGGTGTCAACNAGAAACATCATATGTTGAGCAAATAACACCTGCAGGGCACCTTTTCGATGAGTGTGTGTACAATGCCCACTGAAATATCAAGAGCCAGAAGCTGTTGCTCACAATGCATGTGCTTTGCAGATTCTGAAGGAACAGATACCCATGTTTGCAGATGCGGGCTTCACAGCCATATGGTTGCCGCCCCCCAGTGACGCTGTCTCAGATCAGGGCTACCTTCCGCGTGACTACTATGGCCTGAACAGCAAGTACGGCACTGAGGCTCAGTTGCGGGAGCTGCTGGCTGTCATGCATGAACATGGCGTGAAGGCCATTGCTGACATTGTCATCAACCATCGCTGTGCTCACACCCAGGTCAGCTTTGCAGTGCTTGGTCCATGCGACAAGGTGATGACGGCAAGTGCTGTATGCTCAGACCAGATGCTGCCCTGCCCTGTGCACCTGGCATTTCAAAAAGGACCTGGGTCACTGTCATAACCCCTAGTGGGATGCCCTGCTGCAGCGTCTAAATCGCTGCCCTGATGAACAAGTGCGTAATATCCAGCTGCAGCAGCTCTCCTGTATGCATCTNCGATTCCAAGTGAGCTTGCTGCTGATGACATGGCATGGAGAACCATCAGCTGTCTATGACGCAGAGAACTCTGTGTCAGTTGTGCAGAGACAAGCTGTATAACTGCTTGTCATACAGCAGTTGNGGCACTTCAATACACAGAAACATGCAACACCTGCTCTCGATGTGGGCAATTGCTGCCATTGACTGCAGACCTGTGAATGCCAATGACAGCAGCAGTGTTGGTGTGTATGGGTCTGCCATAGAACAACCTGCCATAGAACATCCTGGGCGCAACTGCTTTGAGATGCAAAAAACCCCGCATTCGTGACTTAGTTGACCTTGTGTGCATGTTGTACAGGTGCTGGAGCTAGGTGCTTTGATCAGAACAAAGCAGATCAGCTCTGTGGACCTGACCAACATCTTCCAGCAGCGATTGAAACGGTAGGGCACCATGTCCTCTTGTACTCAGAGACATGTGAGAGGTGTTGTAGTTTGGTCGTGGGCTGTCTGGGCACAGTGCGACTTTTGCACGGGCTTGCATGCAAACACCTCATAACCTTTTGCTATGCTGCAGCAGCCTGCGCTGTTCATCTGACACGCCCCATGTGTCTCTCCGTCAAAGCAATCAGCACAACTTGTCAATTTCTGCAGATATGATCCAACCTTAGAGTGTGTAATCACATTCACAGATGAGCTAGCACAGGAGCAAGCTGCAGCAGCTGACGCCCTCCTAGCGAATGGCAGCTACTTAGGACCCCTGCACGGCATCCCATATGGTCTCAAAGACTTGATGACTGTGCCAGGGTACCGGACCACATGGGGTGCAGGGTCCTTCAAAGACCAATATTTGGACAGTCCTGCCCATGTATACACCAAGTAAGATGCNCTTGCATGTGTTGTACTTGATATTTCACCAGCATACAGGAGGCACTCTTGAGCTTGCAGCCGTGAGGTCATTTACACTCGTTAACCAAATTTCTAAGCAACTTTTCACACACGACCCTGCAGGTTTTGCATGGCAACAGCAAGCTGTGGCATCTNACAAGCAGTGCAACTGGTAGCCTTGTAGGGCATGTCGAGCAGAATGTTGCATGTATCTGCAGTCAGTCCTTGCCCAAGCAAGTGCTGCAGGCTAAAGGTGTAGCTCCTCACATTATAGTAACTGCTGATTTAGGTCAAGCTCTGCCTGTGTCTGCTACTCTTACTAATGTCAATCAAGGTGTGCAGTCGTTGGTGTCTGTGTGTAGGCAAGCAGTAGCTACTGCGGAANCACAGATGTGATGCCTGGACATGAATGTGCTTTATGCTGGTGCAGACTACGGGCGCCGGTACTAACGTGCGGCGTGGCTGTAGCCAGAAACAACACTGACCTTTTGCAGTCCAACTAGTCGTGGAAGTCTCTGTGTGCCACCAAAGCCTGGCAAAATGCCTAGAGACAGCTCAGGCAGGCCAAGCTTTGTGCCAGGAGTACAAAGGCGTGCATTACAGGCCATTGCTGTCTCACAGCCACCCCCAAGCGCAATGCCCTCCACTGCTGCCACTGTTGGCTTTGGGCCACTTTCAAGCAGTTCACAGAAGGCTGCATTGATCTTGCTATCAATGCCACCACCGCCTGACTGTGTCAAGAACTGCTGAATATCAAAGCCAGCTGAGAACCTTCCACCCTGACCGGTGACAACAATGGCCTTGACGTCAGAGCGGTTGTGTGCATCCCTGGCGTGGTTGAACAGAGAGGACAAGACTGCAGAGCAAGCAATATGTAACTTCACTTGTGATACCAATCAGACAGGGTGTTGCTGAAAGTTGATGGTCTCGCATATCCGCCTACATGCCTACATGCAAGTTCGCAACCGTGCAGGCTATTTCAAAGTACAATGCATCAAAGTCCAGGCAGCATCGCGGACCGTTTGGGTGCAGAGCGTTGACGGGAGGGTTGGCTAAAGTGATGATCGCCACGCCGTCCTGTCCAACCTCCATTGTGGCTGTCGGCGCCATGTTGAATGTGACGATTGCAGCTAGAGTGCTAGTGTGTCGCTTTCTGCTAAGTCGGGCGACCGCAGCAAATGACCGTGTCCTGCTATGACTTGGCACTGACCTGGCAACCACATGTCGTGAAGTAATAACCACGGTGTGCGGTGCTACTGTAGCGCGTTCCGTGTGTGTACTCACGCACAGCCGCAGCAGCTGAGCCTGCAGACATGTCTAATCATAGCTAGCTAGCTTCCCAATAGATAGGTACAATCATTGTGAGGCGTGCAGTCATCAGATGCACCATCACCGAAAAACGCTGCATTCAGTTGAAACACATACTTCTCTGACAGCAAGCAAATTATCAATCCAGATTGAATATAANCGAACTTGCCACAGCATCACATCTAGGCAGGTAGCACACAGACAAGCAAGCAGACCTGCAGGGTAGAGGCCTGCAGCGCCCAGTCATCAGCCTCTTCGGTCTTCAGCACTCGGAACTCTGTGATGCCCGCGATCATTGTCGCCTTCTTGGCGCTGCTATGAGCCTGACATGTTTTTAGCAGCAGTCAGCCCTCAGCAAATTCTTCACAACGCTATGCTTTATGGCAGCATGTCAGAAATCGTGTCCTGGCCAAGTACTAACTATGCCCTTCAGGCAGCTGTACCTACTGCATGAAGATCTAAAATCCCAGAGACAGATGGAATGGACCAAGTCATCAGGTGGAATTTGATCAGGGCTTGAGACTGACTTGGAGTGTTGACAGCAGACATGCAAGCATACTGTATAGGCGCAGTACAACTAGGCAGCCCAGCTCATACACATAGATCCCGCTACATTCAGGCCACATACACTATTGCTGCTGTGTCTCGGCACAAAGTATGCTCACTGTATGATGGGCAGTAAGAGACCATCAATGCTGACCTGATCTGAGGTGTATGCAACAAGCTTGGGCCTGTCAGACACCGGCCNTTCATCCAAGGGTACTGCAATCAATGGCAAGCACAGGCAATAAAATTAGTTTGTAGACATTGGCAAAACTCCCTGCTACGCAACTTGCCCTTGTAGAAAGGCCACCATGACACAGGCAGGGCGTAATAAACTCAAAGTTGTTGCAAGTACAGTAGCAGCATTTTGTGAAACAAAAAGAGATGGTCTTACTGCTACGCTGTGAACTCAAGCAGATCTGCTTATGCAGGCACTTGCTACCATATGATACTTCTGCACACACAGATGCTGTCACTACGAGAGTCAAGTGTGGGGACGGCGCAGGTCAAGCTGACACCTGTGTTACATGGTCCCAGCAGTCTGTGTTCCTGGACAGCGGCAAGAAAGACAGTAGTATCAGCGTGTTTGAGACATAACAAACATGGGCGACTTTGCTGAGATAGCTTAGGAGCACAGCACTGCTGGCTGCTGCATGACCTGTAGGTTTGAACAAAACGGCTGTAAGGCACACTGTTGTTGATGATATGCAGCAACCATAACAAACCATAAGCTAGAGCAGTGATGCAATGGCTATTGTTGTCCACTACCAGGATTGGATCCCAGCAATCCACATCAACGCAGGTGGTGGTAAAGTTGCAGCAGACATGTGACATGTGCATGCACTTTCTGATGAGCCTGATTGACATGTTCAACTTGCACGCAACAAGCACAGTCCCAGCAGAAGCGTGAAAGGGCACCTGCTCTGTAGATACATCTGCTGTTGTATTCGTGCTTGCTTTCAAACGCTTGGGTGGTGAAGGGTCGTCAGCCAGTGCCGCTGCACCTTCTGCTGCTGCTCTAGATGCTGGATCCTGTGCTTTCCTTTTACTCACACTCAGCCTGGACTCCTGCAGGCATGACATAAAGTGGCAACACTTGCTAGTGCTTCTGTTTTCCTGTACCATACAGCAGCTGCACAGCAATTGTTGGTGACACCTTNCCAGAAGGAGCAGTCTTTGGTGGCCATTGTCACAGACCTTGAGGCCAAGGCTACTGCGGCAACCCTGAAGCAGCAGAAGCTTGAGTCCCTGCTGATCAAGAGAGACAGTGCAGCCAAGGAGGCTGCAACTGCGCACGCTGATGCTGTGCAAGCTCTGCACACATCACATGAGGTTAGTGACAGCAACAGCTGAGCAGCCCTGCACACATGCCCAGCGCATTCCTTGCTATGGTCAGAGTGCATCAATCGCAGACAAGTCACAACATGCAGTGGCCTGCCACGCATGAGCTGCAGATTGTTTGGCGCCCCCAATTTGGCATGACCATGCTGACTGCCAAATCCACTCTGCACCCATTTTGACATACTACACATCAGTGGTGGCTAACCTCGCACTGCTGCGTTGCTTTGGATGCACTCCGTCGCACTGAATGCCACTTGTCTCATGGCTACTGTGACACGCTACTATCCTATGACCAGCAGACCTGAGCTGTTGCAATGCTATGGAATGCTCAGGCTGCCCTGACCGAGGCCGTGAAGCGGGAGCAGGCAATTACAGAGGACAAGCTGAAGCTTCAGAGGGCGATAGACCAGCTTGTGCTCCAGGCAAGCAAGGATGAAGCAACACATGCAGCTTTGCTGAGGCAATTCCAGGTAGGACCTTGTCTTGACTGTCTGTGAAGCTGTCTACCAATGATGGCTCTCAAGCTAGTCTGTTTAGCTGACTGNATACACACGTGTCTCTATCAACTGCTGCACAATATGCTCATACTTTGTGTGCACAATGCCATCTGGTCAAAGACATGTTGCATTTTGTCATCAGGTGCTCAATCTGGGCCATAACAAGCTGCAAGGACACCTTAAGGTCAGCGGCATGTCCAAGTTGCGGGCTCTTATGCTCAATGACAACTTGCTGACAGAGATACATGGTGCGTAGATGTCTCAGAGCTTGTGCACTTGTCATAATGCTTTGTTGGGCTGCCAAGTATGTATGAAATGGTTTTAGACTAGTTGCATATGCCACATGTCAATCCACGTGTGTAATACCAGAACATGTATGCTCAACACCAGCATGACCAACATCACTGCTCAATTAGTGGAACTCAGACAGCGTCTACAGTTGTCTGTTGGTTATGCCTTATTGAGCCTGGTGGTATCTACTGCCTGCACCCAAGACTCGGACGTATTACTATGGCAGCACATAGAAAGGTTGCAATATGACAGAGTCAGCGTCTACCACTGTCAATAATGGGTGCATTATGGTATAGGCATGGCAACCGTCGCAAGTTGGTGAACCAGCTTGTGTTTGCAGGTCTTGGCAACATGCCAGAACTAAACACACTGATCCTGAAACAGAACCAGATTAGCGATCTTGGTACAAGCCTCTATGGCTGCACAGCATTGGCAAAGCTGCAAATAGGNCCCTACAGCCAGCCTAGCTGCCAGCGCACTCTGCAGCGCTCTTCCAAGTGACGGCAGCCACAGCGGTTCTGGTGACAACAGCGAAGTGGCGCGGCTGGTGACACCTGTGACCCCTGAGGTGGAGCGTATGCTGCATGNTCATACTATGACTGCCTCGTACTGGCAAAGCAGTCATTGTGCACAGCATAGCACAAGTTTCACAGCAACATCTGCAGCAGACCAGCAGTACCTGTGGTGGTGCTGCAGGTGAGAGCGGGCGAGTCAGTGAACAACTATGAGATAACCCGCTTTGCACAGCTGTTCAATGATGAGCTGACACTGGACAACCTGGAACGAATCCATCTTGTGAACCTTTGTCGTTTTGTGGGCATCCCTCCCTTTGGCACAGATGCCTTCCTTGCCAGCCGCCTCAGAGCTCACCTTGCCAGAATCAAGGTCAGCATCCTGTTTCAGGGTTGACTTCTAGGGTCCCATGATGTTTGACTCCCTGTACGCACGCAAGCACCCGTTCTAAGGGCACTGCATTGCACATGGTTATAGGTGCCTTTACCACAGCCTCGCCTGAGGACTGCTGAGTTTCCAACATCTACTTGTCATGCCCCTGTATCTGACTGCTTGCAGTGCAGTGTAATTGCACAGGAGGCAATTCCACTAAGGTGCGATGCTATAGCAATTTCGTTGGTCTGTGTACTCTTATCTCCAGTTTCAGTAGTCCTGCTCGACATACCTCGATCGCTGCTTATGTAGCCAATGACCATGTCATGTGTTTGTAGGGTCACCCTGGCAAGCCCTACTACCAAGAATGCTTTTTCAGCAATGGTCCAACATATGCCCTTGTTGCAGCACGCCAGCTGAACGTTTCGCTGACCAATTACGGTAAGCTTGCTTTTGGGCTATGCCCTAGTGCAGAGCAAACAGCTGTCCCCAACCATGCCCTGTGTATGTAGCAGCCCGATAATGTGCCTCATTGCATTCAACCATGCTTTTCGCACCATTGTATGCGGTTAGCGGCCAGACGGCTCTTCTTGGATCTATCAGACTGTGCACTTTGTGCCGCCATCAGGCGATGTGTTTGTAAACGATGCATGCATGCTCAATGCAGAAGCTTGTGCACAGTGCACAACCANGAACCGCCTTGGCGTGGACCTTGATCAGACAACAAACGAATTGGTGAGGTTGTTGTGCGAGTATGCAGCTACGTATTGTTCCCAGTAGGTGTAGTGCGCCTCCATGAATCTGCTGCAGGCATGATGAGTTCTTGTCTTTCCCAGCATTTGATATGTAATTGCAGCAGTCTGCCAAATGTCTAGCTCACAGATGTCACTCGGCTGCATATGGCATCTGATAGCTGCTGTGATTGACACAACGCCATTGCATAGAACTGGGTTTGGTCATTGATGTGGGCAGGCAAAGTTGCAGCCTCCACACATTACCCTGCAGCGGCTTTGAATTTTTCATGGGACGTGGTGCTTATTGCAAGAAGCTAGAGGCAGTGCATGCCTGCAATGGTTTCCACTTTCCTCCAACAAGATGCATGGATATACATGCAGAGAGCCTTACCTGAAACTTCACCTTGCAGGTCATCCGCATTCAGCCCAATGAATCTATCTTCCTAAAGATCAACAACAAAGTCCCCGGCCTGGGATTGAACTTAGATGTGCAGAAGCTGGACCTGTCCTACAAGACTCGCTACAACAAGGACCTACCAGATGCCTATGAGCGCCTCATTCTAGATGTCATCAATGGTGACAAGAGGCTGTTCATCCGAAATGATGAGCTTGAAGCTGCATGGGACCTCTTCACTCCCATCCTCAAGGTCTCCTGCATATGCTTCGCATCACTATATATATATCCAAACATATATGCTATGCTGATACTGATCTGCACACTCTTCTATTCTTGATCATCTCTGAGGCTGCTTCAACCTGCTGTTGACATGTGCACAGGGAAGATCAGGCAAGTGTTCACACACATTCCATACACAAAGCAGTGAAGCTGTAGCGTCCAGTCATTGCAGCCCTCTGCCAGTGATCAGTCTGCTTGTATGTGTGTAATGCTGCCCGGCTCAACCTCAACATCTCATTGTACATTGCAGGATATGGAGCAGAGGCAAATAGCCCCAGAGCTGTACCCCTATGGCAGCAGGGGGCCGGTAGGAGCCCACTACTTGGCAGCCAAGCATGGAGTGCGCTGGGGAGATATGGTTGACAACCCAGAGCTGGAGCTGTCGTAAGAGTCTGCTGTACGTGTCTCTGGAATGCCAGACAGCTAGACAAGTCTTATAAAGAAATTCCAAAATTAGCAGCTTCTACAGCCATGGGCACGGTTATCAGAGTTTGCTGCTCTGCTTTGCGCTCAGGCACAGCTTGTTATGGGTAGTCAACGTTCTCCTTTGACCTATCCTGGTGAGCATGTTAAATGAAAGCTGTGGCCACAGATGTCCATTGCTATGCTGTGCACGGACGCCAGGCAGATTACCATCCTTTTCCAGCGTCGCAGCAGCATCAACGTAAGCTGCGAAAAGAAAGGCTTTGAGTGCTGCATAGAATCGCTCCCATCATCATCAGGTTCAAACCTCAGTTACATCTACCGTTTCTGCCATTAGGGCGTGTTGGAGAAAGAGGGGAGTGCATTCCCTTTATGTATATACATGTGTAGCTACAACTCGCAAGCTGTGGGTCAATGTTTTAATTTACTGCACACTCTGCATACGATGAATCACAGCACACAACACAACACGAACTGGTGCCAGTGCTACATGCTTGACAACACAAGCAAGAGCATACAGCAAAATCTGTAACAAACTTCAGTCTGCAACCTATACTACATAACATTAGCACAAGACACAAAAATTTGAACGATATGGTCAGGCTGCAGCCACAACTGTTGGTTTTGCTGCTGCTGCAGTTTCTTTTGCAACTGCTTTTGCTTGCTCTGCCAACTGCTTGCCTGGCTTGCTGGTCTTTTGAAATGCCATGCCCCTGATGCCCTCAGGGTTGGCCACAAACCCTAACCTGTTGTACAGACCAACAACATCCGGCTCAGCGTACAAGCATATCACTGTGATGTCCTCACTGACAAGTTGAGCTGTGAGCCGCTCCACCAGACCACGCCCCAGACCGCTGCGCTGCCAAGATGGATTGACCTGCAGTACAGTGTCAAAACTATGCCAACTTGACTGTAAGCAATGTCATTGTATGTCGTGTCACCAGTGGCAGTACATCTCAACCANTGTGCATGACATATGCATGTGCGCTGATGCAACAGTTGCAGCTTGATTGCATGTATGGGCTGGTCTGCATTCCATCATACATATTTGCACTCAAAGCTTCAAGATGTGAGGCTGTGCGGTACTATGCATGTATGCATGCGTACATCGCTTTTGCACCAGGGCCGGTCTGTGCTTGCAGCTGGCCAGCTGACACATGGCATTGTGATGGGCTATGACAGCCCCAGGATGGAGGGCTTGTGGCCCACCGAACAAGAGTGCCCGGGTTTCAAGTAAGGCAACCTGCCTGGTGCGCCCCTATTGCATAGTTCTGTGTTGTCAGCAGATCACTCAATTAAAAAACGCACCTGCAGACCAACCTGGTTGCGTGCATGAGCAATTGCAGAAACAGCTGAATTGGCATGCACGTTCACACAGGCTTCTGAGCACCTATTGCATAGTTCTGTGTTGTCAGCAGATCACTCAATTAAAAAACGCACCTGCAGACCAACCTGGTTGCGTGCATGAGCAATTGCAGAAACAGCTGAATTGGCATGCACGTTCACACAGGCTTCAGAGCATGGCTGCACCCCAAGGCTGCGTATGTGCTTTGTATCATGCTGCTTGCAGCTTGCTGTCCGCATTTTGTGTGCAGTATGTGGGCTGTTGGCCCATGCACTNACCTGGAAGTTGATGAGGAGAAAGCAGATCCTTTAGACAATCAGCAGCGCCGCTTTCAGGCACAGGCTCAAGAGTATTACTCTGGCTTGTCACGGTAAGTTGACACGTGGTATGTTCCAGACATATTTGCCCAGTTCCTTTTTTGCAATCAGGACATAAGTTGCAGCAAGCTTGGNACAATGACCAAAAGCTATTGCACCACTCAAGCTACAAAAACCGTCTCAACACCATCTCAAAACACAGCAGCAAGATGCATTGCTTCCACAAGTATGTTATGACCAAGCTCCAGCTAGACTTGGAGGCTGCCGGGCATTGCCATCGTTGCAGAAGGCTACAAGACTGTGACAACATATCACCCACGTTGTCCAGTATCATTGTGTCACATCGGGTCTTCTGCAAAGCTGTCAACCTATAGTTTATCAAGAAGACATCAATGAAATGACACACGACATGTACACAAATAGCTAGGGTGGGATACATTTAAGGAATAAGTGTGCTTGGTTTGCAAGCCTGTACACAATTCAAAAAGTGAATGTTGTGCATGTCAAGGGCATAAGCCGCTGCCCTTGCACATGAGCCAATTGGCTCTGTGGTGAACTCATATTGCAGAGGCACTTTCAGTGATGGATATTTAAAATGGCAAGTACAACGCATCAAAGCTGGAAATGTGTGCACACGAGTTAGACAATATGGGAGTATAGCATGGTTATCTCCTTCAAGACTTGCACCTGTTGTGCAACACATTATGTGAATCAACACGTCGCCTGCCTTTGATAGCAGCTTTGGTTCCAATGCACCTAGTACAAGAAGGACCAGAAGGTTCAGGGACAGCACAGCATCAGTCTGCACAATCAGGTGTACTTGTGACGCTGAATGGCGTTTGGNATCGGAATTACTAGTGTAATGCTAGTCTGCATTGTCATGTGAGTGGCATTTGCAGCACGGCATATGCATGTCATACTAGTGTGCTGGCCACGAAGTATGCCGTCCAGTCTGTCAGATTTCAGAGCTTGTGCCTGTATGTAAGCTGGCATGGCTCCAACAGGGTTCATCATTGGCATGTGAGCATCAACTCGACAGCAGAACAGTCATCACTGCAAAATCTGTTGCTAATCAAGCTTTTCATCATGCTGGGCACCCTGCTAAGCATCCCCTCTCCAGAGTGTGAAAGAGTGCTCACTAGCCTTCTGTGTGTCTTTGGCAGATCTACACTACTTTCTACTGCCGCATCAATGAGCCCTCATACATCAAGCATCTCAAGCTGGACATCCTGGCGGCCATTGCTGATGAAACCAACGCCTACGACATTGCCACTGAGCTAACTGAGTATGTGAATGACATTGACGAGAAGCTGGCACGCAAAGCGATCAAGACTGTGGGCCAGATTGCACTAGAGGTGAGATACACTTAACCTAGTTATGTTGGCATGATTCAGCAGCACTGTTTGTGCTGTTTAAGAGATATGGTAACATATGGCCGTATCAGCCATCAACGCTTTGCTAGTGCTGTACTGAGGATGCAAGTCTTGGACCCTCGCGTTGGTGTGCCGCAATGTCATAGAATATATTACCATTTTGAATGCTGTTGCATGTCATGTGTCAANCACGCCAGTGCAGCATCAACAAGATTCCAATGTAGAGGCCACATTTACAGCAGCCTTGGTCTACAGTAGTACTCACTAGCTGCTGTAATAGGCCATAGTAGACGAGACAGCCAGAAGAGCTGCTGTAGTAATACTCTCATCATGTACCTGACAAGTGCTCCACATCTCGGTCTAGAACCTGTTCCAGTTCCAGCACCTTCTGCAGATGTTCCCTTTGGCCTCTGCCATCCTTCTGCTTCAGCACCTCCTCCACATTTCCCCTGACTGCCTTGGGGATGTGGTCCACATACTGGGGCTTGATGATGGCATGCAAGTCATCCTCCAGGATCCTGGTGAAGTAGTTCTGCAGCTCACTGCCCCTGAAGTAGGTCAGGATCTCCTGCCAGTCTGGTTGATCCTGCAGGAGAGCATGCCAATTACCTTCTGCCAGTATGAATGTCCTAAAGGGAGTATGCAATAGGTACAGTGGAGGCAGATGCATGCTCATATGACCTGGGGCAGACATGCCAATCCTTTGGACAATGTTATCATGTTGTCATGCCAGCATGATTCATGATGCTGTATTGCATAACTGAACCCACCTTCCTCAATATTTTTGCTTTCTGGGCTGCCTGAACTTTGTAAAAAAAGCGCACCATCTGCACTGTCAGATACGGTGACAGGCCTGTGATTGTGCTGCTGCCTGTGAATTTGGCTAATGACCCCAATTTGTCGCTGTTCTTTTCCCTGTCATCTTTGAGTGCTAGTTTGATGCCCTCTGCCAAGTGATTGGTCTCGTTATCAATGTTGCACTTCACTGTATAGGCAGTGCTGTCCTCCTGCACAACAGCTCTCAAAAGGTGATCAAGGAGGCCATTCAGGACGATAGCAAACAAAATACCATGCTCACTTACCTCAATGACCTCACTGGTTTCGGCGCAAGTGAGTTTGGTGTGAAGCTTTACACCAAACAGCTTGTTGATAGCAGACTCTGACGGGGNGGGCAGCAATATGTTATCTCCTCAACAATTGTCTATGTTCAACGCTACACATGATGATGCCATTAACATCTTCAAGGTATGGGCCAGAAGGTCTAACCTGGGTCTACCACATCGCCAAAATAGATCGGACTGGATCTCACAACCTGCTAAGATACATTTGAACATGCTGCGCAAGCTGCCAAGCAAAACTAGTTGAAAGTATGCTGAGTTGCCTACCGTACACTTGCAACTTTGGGCATGGCGCTCATCTTCTTACCCATGTCCACTGCATTGACCATGCTGCGGGCATTTTCCCAATGTCTGTTGATGAACGTGATGTGAAACCTGTCATCTGACTGCAAACACGCAAGCCATGGCATAGTTGACGTACACAATCATAGAGAGTGTCAAATCAATGCACATGGTGTGACGCAGTGTTGGTTGTACACCATGGCATGACTTGAGCAACCTTCCAACTGTTTTACCTCAAACTCTCTGTGCCTGACGTTGTAGCATGTGAAGAGCTGGCTTCGGTATGCGGCCGCTACGTCCCGATCAACAGGCTGCAACAGCTCATCTGCCCTGCAGCCAGGCATCTGACTGCTTACTTATATACTTATGTGGACGGGTGAGTCATGCAAGCATTACTTGTTGCAGCTGAGCTATGCATGAAATGCAGAAGTTTCAGTAGTCTCCATCAAGCAGCACAAGTTGCTGTCTGCAAACAAGCGTGATCCTGCTGCATGTAGGCAGATACATCGTATGTGCTTGTGAACATGGCTGCTGTCATTGCACAGACAACCCAAGGGTCAGCCAAAGTGCTGTGATGCTTCCATTGCACACAGAACCAGGGGCTTGGCATGCGGAATGGCACAGCAATGCAAACGCATCTGTGGGCACCCAGGTTNGGGGGTCAAGGGGTGCAGCAGCTGACGGTGAGTGTGTCAGCACTGAGGCGCGCCTGGGAGAGCAGCCAGCGAAGCACCAAGGAGGACTGGGCCGAGTGGATGCGCCACTTTGCTGTGGAACTGCTCAAGGAGTCCCCAAGCCCCGCCCTCAGAGCCACACACTCTCTTGCTCAGGTCTGTACATATATGTTGCCCTTGTCCACATCTTGTTCAAGCACAAAGCCAAGGTTGCATCATCAAGATGCCACTTCCCAAAGACAAGAGGCGTTACATCTTGCGCTATCTGTTAATGGGCAGCCTGGCACATGCGATTCTGTGCTGAAGCAACAAGGTCCTGTTTGTTATGCCTGGTTTGAAGCGCACAGAACCTCTGGTGTCCTGGTTCAAATGTGCATGGCGACATGACAGGTTCTTTACAAAATGTAATGCCATTGAAGCATAGACATCATTGTACACATGCTTTGCATCACTTGATGTCATCAGGAATACGCTAGTGTGGGCTCACATAGTCAGGTTTCTTGTAGTCCGTCGCTCATGTCATATCCACACTCAGGCGCCTCACATATTGCACGTGTCATTGAGCACATACGGCAGTGCTTACAGTGCACAGCTTGTATACATTCTCAGTAGCAAATAAGCTGCAGCAATGTTGTCAGGATTGCACATGATGGCCCACGTGTGTTACTTCAGTTGTCAGTATGGGACATGAAGAAGAAGCAGAAGAAACACACAGGNATGCAGTAGACTGCAACATAGCATATTGTAAACATCTGAATACACAGCAGTGTCTGTGATTTGAAGCGTCATGTGATGGCAGGTATGCACACAAACGCTTCAGCAATGATACTTGAGCTGAGGCAGTTGGGATTACTTACCATTCCAAGGGTGATTCCCAGGTTCCACTCAAGAATTGTGACCTCTGTCAGCAGATAGGTGCAGAGNTGCACAGACATGACTAGACGACAGCATGACAAGCACAGGACCAGTGACCTGCAAAACACAGCATGAGACAACTGAGTCTGTTACAATACGCAAGCAAGCAAGCACACCGCAGATCGNTAACCAGCCTGTCCAACCAGCCCTCTAACCTCTGCAATATGTTTGCCTGCAGGTTAGGTGGATGGCAAGGTCTTTTGGCGTGTCAGGAGATCATGCCGGCCAGCAGAGCAACGGGTACAGGTGGCCATTTGGCCCTGTGGGGCTGATCACCCCCTTCAACTTCCCCCTTGAGATCCCCGCCTTGCAGCTGATGGGTGCCCTCTTCATGGGCAACAAGCCTCTGCTTCATGTTGACCACAGGCAAGCTTTCATCCTTACCTTGCATGCTTTGAAAACAAAAGTCTACGCCGTGAGGCGTTCCGTAAGGCATGGCCGATGGGAGGCCTTGCAAGTTCCAATTGGATGGAACAAAGGCGTCCTGTGTCANAGCCATGAGGTAGCGTCAGCCAATCTTGCTGAGGCGTACCCTAGCAGTGACACTGCCTCAGCTGCTACATTGCCCTCCAGACGAGTCTCCGGTGCATCTCTGACTGGGACAAATCCTGCTGCCACCCTTGGTTGCAAGGCAAGCCGGGACAGGCAGCCTGTGATTAGCAGGAAGCAGTCTGGGATAGCAAGCGCAAGAAAGGCTCTGCAGGCAATGGCACTCAAGGCTGCTGCAGAGGCGGCTTACAAGACAGATGCCAGCACTGGCTCACCTTCCAGCTTGCAGCAGTCACAGTCAGCAATGCACAGGACAACATCTCGCAACTCAAGGCACACGGATGGGTTATGGTCTCCACAATCAACCAGTGCTAGCCAGGATGAACCACCAGGTAGGGAGCAGTACATGCGCTGGGCTTGCTTGCACGCAACACTCCTGCGCAGCTGCCTGCATCACTTATATGTTGTTGTGAAGCAGCTCTGCTGTATTGCATGTTTTGATACGTGCATCAAGTTATTGGATGCATTCACAGGTTAACCACATGACACTGTTGTACAGGCAGTATCGTGAGCATGCACAGTGTGCTGAAGCAGAAGCCTAGAATGCTAGTGCCTAACACCAAATTGAGCACCAGCATTCATGATGCAGCAATGCAGCCGGCTTCAAAGATAGATCCTCGGTATATTGCAGCTGCCTCCCACGGTTATGCAAAGCGGGAAAGTCTGAGGCGTCAAAGTTCAGGGGATGTGTCCGTCCAGTCATTGAAAGCTTCTCATGGCAAGACTGTTAAGCAGGGAGTTTTGTGACATAGCATCAGCGCAGGTCATTACCCAAAACAATACGCAACTGCTTAACTTGATTAGTGTCAAGCTCATGCTGATGGGGTGAGCCGTAGTGTTATGAATCTTTTTGCACTCAAAGCACTCTGAGTCTATGCATGCAACATACATTACAAGCAGTAGCGACAGCTGCAGAGTTGCCAAACTTTGAACTTGCAACTTCTGCCAGCATTACAGACTAACAGGCCGGCGTAGGGCCCTGCACAGCCCCACCGAGCGCCCTGCCTCTACTCGTAGACATGATTCGTAGCAAAATTTGCTGCCATCATACCATGCGTTGTGAGCATTGCAGACAGCGCGGCGGACCTTCACAGTCCGTGCAAACCGTCTGCGTGACGATCGCGTGTCAGCGCCCATGCGCAGGGATCTGAGAAATATCTCGCTGCACGCACGTTAAGCTTGCATGCGTCACAACAGGAGCAATCCGAGCTGAGAATTGTAATCTGTAGAAACTTTGATTCCCGTGATAGCATGCTGCGCAGATTGCTGACGCAGCAGGCTGTTGCAAATGTGCTAGCCCGCACCGGGGAGTGTAGTACGGTGAGGCTTATGCAGGCTCTGCTATGTAACAAGGGTAGCCGGGGTACTGAGACACCCTTTGTTCATGCAGAGCTATGGCAGTGCTTTGTCGAATGGAGCAGACGCAGGAGTCTTGCAGCAAGGTGACAGAATGCTCCTCTGCATTATTGCACAACGTTTGCGCAGAGTTCAGTAACCAGGTGTTCAACCGTGCAGGGCAGGCAGCTTGGACCTTACCATGGCTACAAGCAGTGCGCACCAAAAAGACAGCTGCAAACGTTGGCCTCAAAGTGTACAAGCCCACAACCCCTGGTGAGCAGTTCAAATTCCAACTTGCGATGTTGCACCTCCAGCTGCAAAAAGACCACGTTAAAGGACACATTTGTGTATGCAGGCATGCGNTGCTATTCTGGTAGTGCAAAACGGGCAGGATGAGCACGTAAATCGTGACAAATGGGGAGCATGGTGATGCAATTGACCTGTTGTCATTCTCTGCTATGCTACTGGTATCTGATACATGTGGAGCATGCTGCAAGAGCCGAGATGGCTTGCACCACCACCTGAACCGGTGGATAACGTAGTCCAGACCATAGGTTGCAGGCCACAGAAGATGTTTACGGTCGTGATCAGAAGCTCCTGCAAGATCACACAGGATGTACAGCAGTGTTAGGGAGCACAGTCACACTTGAGCACAACATCAGCAGCTACAGCAGCGGCTACTCAATGTTTGCATGTTGATTGAGTAATCCCAACAGCAGCTGTAGTAGGGAGCTTTTGCGCNGAAAGTTTGCAGTAGTCAGGAACATGTCAATCGGGCGAATGGCCAATGGGTGGCAGCTCACAAAGAAGTTTGGTTGTATGTGTTGCCTCAGGTGCAGAATGCAGAAATAAGAGTAAACTTGACATGAACATTTGTGAGTCCTAGCTGACACATGCTGATGCATGTGCATGGCCCACTGCAGTTGGCCACTTTGTGCATGTGCAAAGGCTATTATGCTAGAGGCTCATGTGGTGCTGCAGACGCTGCAAGCTGAGGGCTATCCGCTGCTTTCCTCCACTGACGCGCGCAACAGGCGTGTCCCAAAAGCAAAGCAACCAGCAGCCGCTTATGCGTGAGCTCTCATACTGCAACGAATGTGTCAGANCCTCCAGGATCTGTGCGCACTCCTTGCACAGCTGAGGGCTGTTGCTCTCCAAGGCAAGTGCCCTGCCCTGCTTGGTGTCCCCTAGGAGCAGGGAACAGCGTGCAATGCCTGCCTTGCAGTTTGCAGCATCCTTGGACTGCATGCCTGCAGCTCGTTACACCAAGCTCATATAAGAATGAACAAGAGACAGAACAGACATGAAGGCTGCCAAGCGTCATGGGGTGTGCAACTGTTTGTGAGAGGTGGCTAGGGTCAAGGGGCAAGAAATGCCCATTTGCAGCGCACTGAATGGGTCATGTATGAGTCCATCCCAGTCAGCTGAAGGCCAAAATATATGCAAATGCTCTAGCTGCATGCAAGATGTGTGCAAAGCATGAGTCTGCACAGTGCACTTATGGTGAAACAATCGCAGCATGTCAATGACCGCTTTCATACAGGCTGAACATGAGTCAGAGCAGACACATCGTAGCTGTTGCTTCTGCTATGCACTGTCAAATCTATGTGCAGGTATGCAAGCATCATGGGTCATCATATCAACACTGGTGCGAGACACTGCAGCATACTAAGAATTGGGGGAAACCCATGGCAGCTACGTGTGAGATAGCAGTCTGGTCAACAGTACCTGAAGCAGCTTGTGCCTGCTGGTAGTATGCGCGGGCGCTGCCAGTCTCCCCTCTCATCTCCAGTTGCTGCAGTGGCATGCACACAAGCTGAAGNCCTTGGAAGTTGACCTTGTGAGCATCGTCAAGTGGAATCTGGCTGTTGCTGGAGATGTTGTGTGCTGTCTGGTTTGTGCTGCCCTGTATGATCTTGTCGCTGTACATGACTGCGCGCAGTGTATCTGTAGGTACAGAACGTGTAAGGTGGACATGATGCAGAGTTCTACAATGTTACACTGGTTCTGAGGTGCCACAAGCCATGGCATGTCAAAAGCCTAACACGTTAACGTGCCTTTCCCAAAACTGAAGTCTTCGACTGGACTGGGAGTCCGGAGGTCCAAAGAATGGCGGTCACTGATGAAAGACTGCAGCAACATGGCCTGTTGATGTAGTGTACAGTGTTTCAGTGGCAGGCATAGCCTCAGGTGCATCTTCACAGGTTACCGTGTGAGTACAGCAAAATCTGTTGCAGCAATACAACACTATTCCAGTCACCACATGCAATCATGCAACGCTGCTTAAAATCATCACGCTGTTGACAGCAACGCATGCAAAGGGAGATGCAAATACACAGGGTACAGCACGTGAGGCTGGCATACTTCAGTATCGCTGTCTCCAAACTCAAGGGGATGACTCAGTACATGTTCCAATCGAGATACAGCCTGCGGCTCGGGCGTTGATTGCTTCAGCGCTGCGCCGGTGCTGCTCATCGCTGTCAACTGACGCTAGTGATTTTCGCGTGACTTTCAGCAGATCTTTCAGCCCCGTTGGCTGCACGTCTCGCGACGAGACGTCATATCGTCGCGCAGGTATGGCGCACGTCGTGTGCTGGGGGTGGGACCTGATTGTCAAGCTTTTCGAAAGCTTATTGGATTCTGAAAGGCCAGTAAACAGGACCGAAGGGTGAATTGAATAAGGAAATCAGCAATACAAGTCACCTTGTGTCGACCGCGCAGAACACTTAGACAAACGGTAGCGTTTGAACACCCGCGGCGCAGACCTGCACGTCGGAGGTGTAGCAACGATTAGACTGGTTCACTGTCGTGCCTTCGGACCAGCTTGGACCTTTTTATTACCTTTTGTAGTGATCGTTGCGATCCTTCTCAGCGCGGTGGGTCTTGAGTCAGATCTGCAACTAGCACAAGCGACGACAATATTGGAACTGCACCGACATGACATCAAGATTGAAGCGACTCCGTCGCGACCCAAGCACAACAAAATCATGNGCAGTAGCATACCTTTTGTGGGCTTTAGCTGAGTGACGCACAATACTACGCATGTCAGATTACACCTTGNATCATGTGGGCTTGCTTATGTTGCACTTCTTGTTGAGTTGCCTCACCAGCACTGTGAATCTGTTGCTGTGTGCAGCAACCAGTGTGGAGTCTTGACATGGCGCTTGACAATGAGACCATTGTGGGTGAGGACCTGGTGGCTTGGGTCATGTGTGGCATTGTTCATGTTCCTCGCAGCGAGGTAAATTCCATGTCAAGCCGTATTGATCCAGTCTACTTTGTGCTGCTGGCACATCATTCTGACAATGTGCTTTCCTGCATGCGATGTTTGCGCTCTACCACCTTAGACACAGCTGCCTGNGTGGTGCACAAATGCATAGCAAATGCGGCGCCACAGCCTGCCAAAACATGACTTCACCATTTATCATCACAGTGCTAAGACAGCCAGACAGCTGACACTTGTTGCTGTCACACAGCTGAAGTCAGGCGGCAGGATAGGCTTGTGGAGAGAGCAAAGCTAAAGAATGATCCAGAGCTGGCCACAAAGCTGGCTGAAAGCCGCCTACAGCCTATCACCTACAGAACAGAGAGCCCAACGTTAGCCCCAGCCATACAGGTTTTTGTGCTGAACATGCGTGTCTGATTCAAGTGTCATATAGAAGTCACCAACTTGCTGCAGATGTGTTTGTAGCATTGAAACCCCATCGTGGCACTGTTCGCATCAGTGTGGCAAGTTGGTGATGCTAGGGTTGCACTGATGCCAGTTCAGAATGCCACCGCACTGGACCTGTCACGGCTGAGATACGTCCTGCCATTATGCAGCTGTGACTGCCATAGTTGTAGTGGCAAGGACAGTACCCTGGCTTTGTCGTGTTGTGTTACTATTATCAGCTGTCCACACACATGCTAGCAGATTACAGGGCCTTGTGTGCTACAGCTGTGCATTGCCTTATGACCAGCCCTCTTTGTTTCACTCTGCATCTTGGGTGCTGTGCAACCATTGCTTCATTGCAGTGTAATAGTGTTCCTACAGTGTATGCATGCATGTATGTTGCACCCTTATGCTGTTGCTGCGGTTGCTGTACCCGAAGGCAAGTTGTAGTTGGTGCCTAGGGAAACATCCCAGTCTGTTACTGTAGGTACAGCCCAGCTCAGGCATCAAGCACAGCATCAGTCCAGATTTCACCCTGGCACACATGACCCAGCTGATAATGCCACANTTGCATAGTTGGCCGAAACCAATATGCAATATGGGGAGCACGAGCAAGTGACGCAGAAACCTGGTGCAGCCATGCAAACCAGCATCGGTGTACAAGTTGACGAAGGAGACGAACTGATGTAGGCAGACTCCGCCTGTGGCCCACTCGGGCTAGACTAATTGCCTGAAACAAGATCACGCTCTGAAGCCATAGTTCAGTCTCGAGCGCAGTACGTTCAACGCCGGCCCATGCTGCGAAGGAGGCGCCATAACACGACAGTCAACCAACACTGAGCCGCTGAGATAGCAACAGAAGGTGCAGATGCACGAGGCAACGTATGCCGCTACCGATCTTGTTGAGGTGATCACCTGTACATGTTGCGTGAGTGTATAGCAAAAGTAAATAGAGGGGCGAGCTGATACAATCCAGACCATTGCAGTCTGGTTCCACATCAGTGTTGAATTTTTGTGTAGGGGCTTGTAAGAGAATACCTCACCCGGAGCTGNCCGCCACGAAGTGTCTGTAGCCATTGCCCCACCCACAAACCAGTAGCAAAGCAACTACATGAGGAGTTTACTTTGTCTTGCCACACCTTCAGCCGGTCATCATGACACGATACCTTCCGGAACTTCTCCGACGAGTATTACCTAGACTGTCACAAGACGTGAATTTCAAATTTCAACACGTGACGGCACACGCACACCGTCACACGCACCCCGTCAACAAGACTTATGCACGATCTGTCCTTCCAAGCGCTCGATGTGCGTGCATGCTCGTTGTTCGACCATCGTTCTGTGTCTGGATTTAATGTGCAAGTGTGCTGCAAGTATATGCAGCGCAAAGTAGCATTTCATGGCGGTCGCTGACGGCTCTAGGGCGTTTGAGCTGGTTGCTTCCGGTCAATACGACGCAATCGCTCCTTTTATCGATAATCTGGAACTTCAGGTGCATCTTCCCTTATTTTAAACTGATGTGCTTAACGTGCTGGCTATCGACAATTGTTTATGCGGCATGCAGACAACATACAAAGCTGAACTTGATCAGCGACCTCAGTTAGCCACACTACAGCTGCTCGGACATGTATACAATGGAGATCTGTAAGCTTCTTTCCTGCTAATCTGTCCAAAATGCTCGCTGCAAGCAACTGAGCTGCTGCTATCTTGGCAGAGAAGATGCTAGGTTTGTATACAAGCGGTCTTCGGACAGCCAAAAGCAGGTTTGAGCATGCACATGCACTCCAGAGCAACATCAAGGCAGGCAGCATTCATAGCAACGCTTGGAACACGTGCAGGATTCACAGTTTCATGCAGCCTTTGTTGTACTTCAGCACCTATGGAACAAGCAATATGAGGTTTGTGCCGGAGCCTGACTGTTGTATAGTGATCTGGTGTTGCACCGATGCTGTAGCTTGCTCTGACCCACGTGTAAGTGATGTGCAGACGGTCTGGTCAACTTTTGCTGCTGTCCCATGGGCAGAACCGCTTCCTCAGCTAGTACAAGCTATTGCTGACAAGCAGCGACAGCATTCGCTACAGCTTGTCTCGCAGGCTTATTCCAGCATCCAGCCAGACAAACTAGCAGCCCTGACAGGCACATCAAGTGCTGATGTGCTCAAGGCTCAGTTGACATGTCAATGCAGTATCTGACTTGCCATACATTGCAGGCGCATCAGCTTGGATGTGTTCACGCACACCCTGGACCTGGACCTCAACTTCCACCTCCACAGGAAGACAGGCGAGGTCATGCGCATCATGGACAGAGGTAACTGAGTGCATCATACTCTGGCTGACCCAGCTTGTGAATTTGCACCTCTACTACAAGCCCAGTCAAGGAGACGAGCTTACAACTCATGTCAGGCTACAACTTTGGTATTGTGCATGGCTTGTGCAATGTTGACAATAATTGATTGGATATTCCCATCTACACTGTGTGCCAGTCTGCAACATCTGTAACATGTAGTGAATGTGGATTGCCTCTCATGCGCACATCAGTGCAATGCAAGCTAGCAGAAACATGATGCAGAAGCAACACAACTGTGAGCTCACAAGCACCTTGCTGTGTAGGCACCAACTCCATCCAGAGCATCCTGTCAACCGTCATCTTCAACATCGGGCCCCAGGTCTTTGACATTGCAGCCGCCTGTGTCTACCTAGCCACAGCACTGCAGCCCTGGATTGCCNAGCAAATCATTATTCGCAGTGCAAACGCTGGCCAGCTTATAAGCTTATAAGCAGTGTTATAATTCACCAGTATGCAACAGCTGCTGTGTAGGATGTGTCTGCGACGCCGGCAAGAATCTGCTTGCCACTGTGAACCATAAAATGGCAATGATCGCTACTACAACAGCAAGAAGCAAAGCAGTTGGAAGCCCGGCTGTTGCAGAGCTTCGGACAGAAACTGGTGTGGCCAGAGCACTTGCATCAGCAGAGACTGTCAACATTGTCCTCTCATCTGCTGAAAATGCCAAAGCTGTTGTGAAGACCATATGTGCACCTTTGACTCTCTGCAATGGCTGTAGATCCCTCGAGCTGAACGTGGCAACATCACCTGCAGGCATGGCATTGTTCTTTGCAAGTCGTTGGCAGCAGTCTTGGACACCTTGCATAGAATGCAGATACATGCCCCACTCAGCAGGTTGTTCTTTGCATGTCACTGGCAGCAGTCTTTGGAGCCTTGCATTGGATGTAGATACCGACACCATTCAGCAGAGTGCGACACTGGCTGACAATAGCTGCATGCATGACGTCTGATGCGCAGATCACGTCTGATGCTGAGATCACGGCTGTGGGAAGACATGCAGTTGTCAGAGCATCAAAGTCCCAAAAGATCTCATGACATCTCTCTGCATCTGTGTGTGTACATAGATACATATGTGTCATATATGCCAGGCAGTCATGAGCAGGTTGGTGGTCTGAATCACAGGCGTTTGGTGGGCCACTGCTATTGCATCAGCACAGTACCATCACATGTCTCAATGCTTTCAACTGCGCATNAGGTCTACACACACGGGACTATGTAGCTCAACCATCACACTTGGACAAGGTAGAGCAAGAACGCATACAACCAACAACGCAATCTTGCTAACGGAAGAACACGCCTGTGCAAGCTATTTCGAAAGCTCACCATGATTTCGAAGGCTTGAGTGCTGTAAGGAGAGAGGGGCAGCGCAAGGGGTGTGTTGCAAATCGTTGCAATCTGCACTTTGTTGGGTATATAAGCGCGCACGTNGGAGTAAGAGAGCCATGTGACACCGTCACAGGTGCTTCAGAAGGCATGTAGCCTGACCTGAAGCCCACAAGCTGCTGCAGGCACATAGCTGGGCAGAGTGTGAAGCTGCTTGGCATGTACACAAATGCCCTGCTGCTTGACACCTCTGCTCACTGTTGCATGATTGACCAGCGTCCTATCAGTCAGCTGAACTACATGTCGCCGGCGTGTGTATTGCAGAGCGATAAGGGGCCACAGGTACACTTGACTTTCCTGGGTTGCATCATTCATCCTTTCAGTGTAATCCTGTACACAGCTGTGTCCTGGTGCACAGGCGCTAGCAGTACAACAGTGGCAACACACTCCGCCAGGCAGTTATGTATAGATGAGGTCCAGTGGGAGCGGGAGCAGGGCAAAGTCCAGCAGAATACAGCCACTTTCCCAGCTGAACAGGTAAGAGATTCACAGTTGCAGCTGGTGCTGCTGATCATGCTTGCCTATTGTAGCCTTTCCTGTGACGGTTGCAAAGCACAAGGCTGTAGCACCTCAGAAAAACTCTGGCGTAAGTGTCTCCCACTGTCCCAGCTGCTGCTGTTGCTGCTGCTTAGTTNTATACCTCCCTACCTGGGACCTGATTTTGATTGCAAGCCTTGTCACAATGTTGCGGCATTCAAAGCAATCTGTTGATGCAGGCTGGGCTGCTGGACACTATCTACCGAAAGTCTCTCCGCCTAGGCATGGATGTGCAAAGTGCTCGTGGCATTGGTGCAATCGTCAACTTGCAAAGCAATGACGCCAGCAAAATCTGGATGATTCCTACCTTCATACACCTATTGTGGAATGCGCCTTTTCAGGCAGGTTTCCTTCTGATGCCCTTACTGCCTGTCCTGTCTGTATGGCTCACTCCTCAAACGCANTGTCCTTTGGCATGCACACCAGAATCTGTCCTGCCACTGCACTGCATGCGCAACGTGTCACGACTTTCTTGCTTGATTTTGCACAAGGCACGTTCTAATGTGCCCTGCACTGTGGGGACATTGTTGTTCTTGCCATGCTGCAGCTGGAAACCCCTGCGTAGTACGATGTCTGATGTAAGCATGTTGCACTGAGGAGACTCAGGGCAACTGCTGTATTAGCCAATGTCTGGTGAGAGACCTGTAAGTGGTTCCATCGTAAGCAACCACTGCTTTGTAATTGTAGATGCCCCATTTGCTGTCCACAGCAGTGTCTGACTTCGAGCCCTCTCTGCACAGCATGCCCACCGCATTCAACTCACAAATATGAGTCCAAATTGGACAGATGTGCAGGATGAACATGTGATCATCACAAGCTGTTGTCTACTGCGCCACCCAAAATGCTGTTTACGCAGTGACTGCGCACCAGGACACACACCCTACTTGAGCGATTGAGCATTGTGTGCTTACTGTGTCGTCATGTGCGTTTCTTGGGATCTTTTGCAAGTGCTGCTGTCTGAGTCTGGTGGCAAGCTCTGGACACCAAAAGTAGACCAACAAGTTTGAAGATCATCCCCATCAGCCATCATCTGATCAGATGCTCTGCAGGGCAGCTTGACATCAAGTCTGGTCCTGCATGCTATCTGCATACCACATTTGGCAAATGTTGGAACTCTTGTGCAGTCTTAAGCCTTGATACCACTCACAGAGAGGCAGAAGGGCATAGTAGGACCTGCTGTAAGGCTTGCTTGTTGGAAGCCTACTCCGCAAACTGGACAAATAATGATAGATGTAAATGTGGTCATGTTGTCACTGAGTGTGCAGCCTAGGGCGATCATGCTGGTTGAATGCAGCAGGGCACAGATGGTAGGACCTGCTGCAAGGCTTGCCTGATGGAAGCCTGGTCGCCCTCCCGACAGCACAGGGCTCTCTGCTGGTTCCACTGCAATGAGCTGTACATCAGGGTTTTTCTCTTTCAGGTAGGTTCCAGCTCCTTGCAGGGTGCCCCCCGTACCCACACCTGCACATGCCGCCAGACAGTGGTCAGCTGTGCTTGGGTTGCTGTGTTGGATTTGCGTGGCAGGCTGCATGCATTGTGCTTCACATGTGACTNTCGCCAGTTGCCTCTGCAACACTGTTGGATTGCTGCCTTCCTGCTTTGCCAGACTCCATGTTGCACCACCAAGTCTGCTGTCTGTTCTGCAGATTGCAGCAAAGGCGGCAGAGTGCCTGACTAGAATGACAGCTGCGCTTGCAGCAGACAGCAGCAATGCATTACCAGAGTTGGTGCTAGCTGATGAGCAGGTAGTGGGGGACATGCTATGCTGCCTGTCAGGGCACAAGCAACAAGGATACCAGAATGCAGATGCGCAAGTACAAGCAGCAGGCAGTACCATGGCAGCAGTGAGTATGCAGTCTGTCTAGTGTTGTAGGTTGAAAATAGCCAGCCTTCTACAAGACATTGATTGCTTGCTTGAAGTTGCCCAAGTTTAGCTTCGTGCTGGGCATGTTTATCATGGTGGCATGTGCCTTGGCACCTTTTGTTATGTTGCAGCCATTTTGCACACAATGATAATACTTGTTGCATGCCTGTGCCCACACGGTCAGCTACAACATAGTTGGTTGAGCAGGGCAACCCTGCCACAGCCGGGATTGCACCTAACTCAGCTAGCAAGATCCAGATGAGGCTGTTTGCTGCCCCNTGACCCCACGCTGGCTTCTTGGAACCTGTGTCTTGTAAGACTGGCCGCATCTCACCTGAAAGAGTTCTTGTTCCTGCTAGAGGTCTTTGCTATTTGATTCCAGATTCAAGAATCACTGTACATCACATGACGCTTGGTCATCCCGCACCGTCTCACAGCTGCATGCGGCTGCTATCTGAACAGCTGTTGGTCTTAGTTAACAGCTGCATGTTCCCTGTCTCAATTGTGTGTAAAGCACAGATCAGAGGGTGTGTTCAGTCAGTCTCTAGCAGGCCACAACTTGCACAGAATGCATTGCTCATGTCCACAGGCGAGCATGATAGCAGCCCATCACGTGTTGATGACTCCTGCAAAGCATCTGAGCACCACAAGACCAAGTCTGAGTCTCAGGGTACAGCTCAGCGGAACAGCAGTGCATCTGGCACTAGTAGTAGTGCTCCTGGCTCAAACGCAGCCAGTGTATCAGACATGCCAATGCCTGGCATGCAGAGTCCACGCCAAGCAGCTACTGGCTCTGCGCTTTCCGTCTTCATGTCACCTTTGGGCAAGGCCGTAGGTAACAACAGTGGCAGACAGTTTTGCAGCTAATGTGGTAGATCAAAGCACAACACGCTTGCAGGCTAGCTTGAGAGCATAACAGTGTAGTTCCTGTGAGCAGACATACACTGCCTATGTCAACTCTGTCAGACCAGGCATTATGATCTGTGAGAGCCTGGGTGAGCATGATAAATTTTGATGTTTCCAAGTCGCATTCATGCAGCATGCTCATGCAATCTGCATCACTGCTTGCATGCTTGACTGCATGCACAGTGCGACAGATATTTGTGCACATCTGTGTCACTACTGTTTACTCATGCATGCAGGCTCCAGAGCACTTGCTGGTTCCCATCTGGTGCCTGGCACAGATGTGCCCCAGAGCTGTGCATTCTTGCAAGCGCCAGGGCCCACTGCTGAGGACAAGCCTGTTCGCTGCATTCTTCAGGAGTTTCTGCGGAAAGTGTTGCGGCTGGCTGCCAACCGGTCTCATGACTTGTGCAGCAGACTGGAGATTGTAGATGCCCACCGGCAGGAGATAGAGACTCAGGTCAGTAGCACTTGACTGCATGCAGAATTAAATGTCTGGGACCCAACCATGTCTCAGCAATCACCCGGAGCATGAATGTGCGCTGGTGTTATATGTACATGCATGCATANCTGAATCTATGTCGGGCAACAGTGGCACGTCCTCAATCAACACAAACAGGACTATGCTGTTCGACATACCTGACAGACAGAAGCTCAAAGTAGACCAAAGCTTCCCTAAATCATGGTGATTTTACAGTTCCTAGGGCGGAACAAACTCCCAGCTAGGGACGCACACACTTGGTGACCGGTCATTATGCAAGCCTATCAGATGCAAGATGGTAACAGTCATTTGTGACGTCCAGTGCAATCAAATCAGTCAGCACAACATTCCTCCAGATCCCTTCCTCTAGGAGCAACAATAGAAGTTAGCAGAAACAAACATAAACGGGGGTTCGTCTGCAGGCATATGTGCGACATGTCCTAGCCAGCTGAGCCTCCTATAGCAAACCTTCCCAGAAACAGATGGTGCCTAAATACTGGAGGTGTCTTTTCAGATCAGGCCAGACCTCACAGACGTACAGCAAAGTAAGTAGCACAGTGGACTTGGAAGCCAGGACNTCATTGTGGCATGCATGCTGCAGCACCGTTCTGTGCTCTGCAACAGGCAAGGGTGCATTGCCAGTGACAAACAAAGCATTGCTGTTGGGCAAGCAGGCAAGAGGCATCCTGCATGCCATCGTTACAGGGAGTTCCAGCTCGCCAGAAACNTCCTACAAAGACTCAGCATGTCATGAGAAGCTGCTGGTTTGCTGCAGCTTTGTACCCCATTGACACCATCAAGACCCGGCTGCAGCTCATGCTCAAGGGGGGTGGCTTCAACGCCCTAGTCAAACAGGGGGGTGCCAAGAACCTATATGCTGGGGTCTGGGGAAACCTAGTTGGGGTGGCTCCAGCCTCAGCAGTCTTCATGGGCATCTATGAACCTGTCAAGGCCAGCATAGCTGAAAGGGTGTCAGACAGGAACTCCTTCCTGGCACCATTGGGAGCGGGGTCTGCTGCTGGCGTGGCTGCCTCTGTCATCCGAGTGCCCACTGAGGTGGTCAAGCAGCGCTTGCAGTCAGGTATGCACCATCATGCACATTAGTTTGCTGCTGCTGCTGCGCGTCAGGGTGTATGGGATGCTCCAGCAACTCATCCTCTGCCCACTGCTGGCAGGGATCCTCATAGCACTCCTCCCATACTTCTCCCTCCTGCAACACATACCACAGACAACTTTAGCATGCTTGCAATTGCTGTCATTCTTGCTGTCATACACGGTTAAGTCAACAGCATGTGTGCATATCCGCAGCATGTATACTTTACATGGCTGAGACACCTGGTGCTAGCTTTGTCAATGCCCAGTCATAAAAATGACAAACAACATTATGCTGTGCCCTACAGCAGTAATTGAGCCGGTTGCACTGGTGACAAACAGGATGTAAGTGCAGCATGAATTGAGGTAGCAAGCAAGAAGGACTTGTGTGGCACAGGATGACATAGCAACATTTGCTGAGACACAGATGGCAGACAGCCCACATAANGTGGAACTGCTGCCGGCACAGGGTAGGCAAATGTCGCTGTAACATGTTGACTACACATTCTCAGCAAGAGCTTGTTCTGCTGATTTGCATCTGTCACAAGCCATCACAAACGCAGACCCTCTTTGCATGCCTGGATTGTCTTGAAAGCATCATAAATTCCAATGCAGGAGGTGGTATGGGAGCTGGGGCGGAATGGGGCAGAGGTGACGAGCATCAAGCGCCACCTGGCAGACCTGCTAGACATGCCGGTATGTACCAGACTGATTTCCAACTTGAAATCAGTAAACCATGCAGCTATTAACACAGTTCCAGAAAGTGTACCACCTGACTCGTGATGCAGCCCAAAGTCACAATCTTTGACTGGCTGTAAATGGTACAACAACTTGGCAGCCTCACAGTAAGATGGCTGTAAGCGTATATGAGGCATCAGTTTTTTGGATGTAGCTATTTACACGCACAGATGCATAGCAGCTCTCAGAAGACAACACCAATACAATCTTACACTGCTGCAGGTCACTGAACTATGGGCTCAGCAAGTTCAGGCACAGCCTGAGGATAAAGCCGGGGAGGGGTTTGACATCAACCCAGCTGCACCTCAGGTGCCCACAGTGCAGGTGCCATCCCGCTGGAACCTGCGAGCTGACCCCTGCAAATGGAGCCGCCTGGGCCCCGGAGGTGGGCCCCCCTTGTACCGCTCCTGCATCCTCCCACAATGAAAAGTTCCAAGAGCTTGACAATTTTGCTGACACATAGTGAAAGCAAGTGGGGAGATTGCCATCTCTCAATGTGTGGTCTTACTACCAAATCTGTACGTGNTCTCAATCTTACCTTGTGTTTGAACCATGAGACCCTATGCACAGCATGGTTTTATCTGTGTGGAAGATGACGGGACCAAGCAAATGGTCAGACTCTGTTGCAATGCAGCGGCTTGTGAATGCAACTGCCTGCACTGAGTACAATCAGNAGTTTAGACAGATTTGTCACTGGTTCGCCTCTGTCAGCCAATTTTCCATCTCCCAGCGAGTCTGATCAATGGCTAGCTCAAGAGTTTGCTGATGATCTGTTCAGTGGAACAAGTGATCTTGATCATGCCCTGTCAGGTGGTTTGGCTGCATCTCAACCCTTCGTCCCATAAGTTTCCTTGCCTGAGCTTTCCTATACGCCTGCAGCTGAGGAGGACAAGCTGTTTGGCTTAGACACAAGCGGAAGTTTCCCTGATGCTTTGTCTGACCTTGGCAACTTGCCAGACCAGCCCAATGACAGACAGGTGGAAGCCAGACCTTGTGCCTGAGCAACTGCTATGTATGAGTCCAATTAGCTATATAAATTGTCACTACAGGTCGTCATGGCAGCTGCAACCGCAGCTGGCCTCAACAGAAATGGCATCAGGCGAACAGCGTTCAGTACAGGCGATCTGCAGGCATTGTCTGGAGTGCCAAATCGACAGACTCCTTCCCCACCTGATCCACAAAGGCTCGACATACATAGGTATATGTTGCACTGTACTTGCACCATGCAGCATGCACTGGCTCATGTGTCTAGAAGGCTACAGCACTGAGCTTTCAGCACAAAGTCAGCTACTGCTGAGCCAGACATGCTGTAATGGAAGTGTTACCACCGCAAGTGAGACAAACTTATTTGACAGCAGCAGTTACGGCAGCCAGAGGTCATGAAATGGGTGCTTGTAGGACTATATCATCAAGCTCAGTCTCAGCCCAACCTGGCCTGGCAACAGTTCCTGAGGGTCGAGCCATGAATGCTAGCTTGTCTGCTGGTCTCCCCACGATGCACTACACTGCTGAACCCCTGGTGCCGACAGAAGATCTCAGTAATATGTCCGTGGAGGAGCTGCAAGCAGAGCTTATCCGGACTCGGCAGGCATTTCATTCTGCAGGTGCACCGCTCATTACCTGTACAAGTTGCTGTCGCAATAATCATGCTTCTCTGTGTGTCTACACGCTGCAGCACCTGCTGCCCTGCATCTTGGTGCATGTGCTGATGCTTCTGCAGAGGTACGCACAAGGCTGCAGGAGTTAGACATACTTGACTAAGCCTCTCAGCAAAGTTGAGCTGCAGACCATTGTTGCCCTTGATGTCACCTCGTGCATCATCCATGACACCAACAACCATCAAAGTTGCCATGACCTCCAGACATGCTGCACACACACGGCATGCCAGCTGACCAAGCAGGCCAGCACAGCTCCGCCAGTACAGTTGATGCTGTTGATCCAATTGAGGCTTTTGCTCCAGCATTCATGCTAGAGCGTGGTGGTGCATCAGCCATGAGCTCAGCCAAGCAGCCTTGTAATGGCCACAATGCTGGCACAACCCCACAGCCTCTCACCGTAAATGTCAGTGCCAAGGCTCCTGTGGAAGCGCCTATGCAGAGCAGTGCTGCAACTGTGCAAGCAAGTAAGGTGACAGGGCCTACTGAGGGTGAGTGGACTGGGTTTGCTGTTGAGGACAGCACTGCAGACGGTGCAGATTACATCACTGGCAATCATGCAGATGGCCCAGATACTGCCAGCTTGTACATTGACGAGAGCAGCAAGCAACAAGCCAACCCTGCTGTANCATGCCATTTGCAGCAGCTAGCAAGCCTGTTGAGATCTCCGTAACAGCCTCAAACTCATCAGGCAGCTCAAAAGAAGAGAGCGTGGATTTGTCAGTGCTCACTTCCCATGTGTGTAGGTACTGTCTTCCTAAAATGCAGACCGTTTGGCTGTTGATGTTGGCATCACTTTTTCGGACATATAAATCATACACAGGGTCTGTAAGTGTATGGTGAAGGCTGACTAGCTTCCTGCTGTCCCAGGCATTGTTGCTGGCATACAGTTTTTGATATGTATGCTGACGCCTGACACTGCCAGTTTTGACTGATGTCGCTGTGCTGTCGGGTGCAGCACGGTCCTGCTCGGATGGCCAGTTGAGGAAACGCCATCTATCGTTCGTGAGGTTTTCCCAGTGCTGGCCTTGGGAAACAATCGCTCGCCAGGCTTTGCATGTGCAGCATAGTTTGGCAAGNTGCGTGCAGACCAATTCCAAACACGAGAAACACCGAACTGTGCCGAATCTCGAGAAACGCGGCTGGTGTGAAGCCGACCGAGAACTTCACACCGCCAAACAAAGCTACCGTGGAGCGTGTTATTGTGCGTAGCATGCGGGAACGAGTACGCAGTTCCAGGCCCGGATCTAGGCGGCAGCAAGTCAATGAAACCGAGGGCGAGGTAAAAGGCATTTCTGAGCACCTGGGGTTTTGTGTTCATATAAGCACGACTTTCTGTAAGAACGACATTCGTTGCATACCTGAAGCAGCATTTGCTTCAGCATGCATTTCTGTACGAACATCAAAGACCCTTAGAATGGAGAGACATGGGGTAAAAGCTAAAACAACCAAAACCACACAAACAAGTTACAGGTCACAGCTCTGCAGCTCGATGATGATAGCACAACTGACATGTTAATTATGGCAGCACAAACTCGTAGTGCGTGAAACAGACACCTGTGACACCTGATATGGCATGAAAAAAACATGAACAGCAACCCAGCACAGGACACACATCTGTNGACATGTCTTGCCAAGCCCCTGCACGCAATAAATGAATGAACCGATGCATCCCAGCATGGGAGTTTGAACCTCGTGACTTCTGCTGGACAGCTGCCTAGCCCCAGGGACCCTACCCTTACTTGTCACATGCAGAGCTCCACCGAAGCTGGGGCGCCCACAGGCTGTAGATTTGCTTGTGTTGGGCTCCAATGCAGTGCATATGGGCATGTTACGCAGCTCATGACATGCACATGGTGCAATGGCTGCCAACTAAAGGTGTGCATGTAGCTACCTGTTGTAAAGTTGCCGTTACAAAGCAGGTATGGACCTGAGCATCACACTTTTGCTGCAGGGTTGTTCAGGATCAGCATGCCGGGGCTGATAGGCCTGTGCACACCGCAGTATCAGGCAGAGTGCAACAGACGCCTTACTGGGAGATGCTGCTGCTGGCCACCAACATTCNCAGAGCAATGCATCTTCAGCCACAACTGTCATCAATATGCTCTTGGTATGGTGACCGGTCCTTGTACAAAGCCAGGCATGCTGTGAGCCTCATACCAAATTGCATAAACAGTGTCAACAGGTGTTGGGGTGACTTGACGTCAATGAACAGCTACATGCAAGGTGCAGCTAAGCTGATATGGCTTACCTGCCATCTTTGTCAGGGCTGCAATGGCCTGTTGGGCAGTAGCTTGCTCATTACGTGCTTGCTCACCAAACACACACTGCAAGCAGAATTCTGCAGCATCACCAATGTCCTGCAGCAGCCCAACCTGTCAGTGGGCTGGAGCAGCTGTAGATGCAAGCCAGCGGCGCCTGCAGTCCGGTGTGATAACAGTGTCACTCGTTTGTATGAGCTGGGTGCCGTAAGACCACATGTCATCAGTTCTGTGGTTGATACTGGCATAGTCACTCCCTGTCCCTGATGCCAAAAGCGGCTGTCATCACAAATGATGCAACAATTTGTTATGTGCCCTAAATTGATGCCCTTCTTCTGACACAGTGCCTGCTACATCANCTCAGACAAGTGTGTTGGGTAGCTTGTGGACAGAGGGAGCAGCATTTTTTTTGGGTCAAGCAACGCACAGTTTTGTTCACAGCTAGACTCACACAACGGAGCGCAAGGACACCAGACAGGGCATTGGCGAAAGGTTTGGGCTACAGGCTGCTGTTGCTACGCATACCTGCCAGTGCGGCTATGCTCCAGAAGCTGGCGCCTAATGTTGTCGCTGGCAGTGTCACTGCTGCACACAAGTCCTGCATTGTCCCTATTCGCTCCTGATGCAACATCGGCCGCTTCTGATCTATTTCCAGCACACAGCAGCATGCAGATCCTATTTCTGCTGCTAGCCTGCTGCTCCACAACCCCATGTGCAGAGTGCTCAGAGCTGTCATGCTGAGCGCGGTTCTTCGACAGCANTATTTACACCACAGCTTGCTGCAACGCTTATTCTTAGTCAATGCTAGGAAGACAAACTGCTATTGTTGATGACATCATGCATGACTTTGGCCAGGCTGCAAATGCAGCAATCAGCNACCGAACCAGCGTTCAAGCTTTCAGGCAGCTTCAAGCAAGCAGGCACACTCAGGCAGCCAGCACAGGTGAGCATTGCCAGCACTGCACAACTCTCAATTCTGTATGCCTCTGATCAAGCGTACTACAACATGTATGGACCACTCACTGCAGGCCAGCAGCAGGCCTCCAGCCTCAGATGCTGATGACGATGTCATGCCACTGCCGCCACCAGCTCGCCCTGCTAGTCGCCCATCCACTGCTGCACCATCAACCTCCTCTGCCGCAAATGGCAGTGCCACTGTGGATGATGATGATAACCCTGCATTTCGAGCTCCAGATGAAGACACCATCAGGTAGCAGATCATGAGATGGCATTGTGCATACAACTGCTGTGCCTTCTTGGCCATGCATCTGCCAAGCATGCGAGATGATGTAGTTGTCTGGGCATCAACATGTCTACTGCAGTTGCCACCAAGAACTGCACCAGTTGTTGGCCTGGTTTGGACAAAAAGCATTTGCACCATTTGGCGCATATAAGCCGTGACTTGTTTGCAGCAGTTCAGCACGCAGTCAAAGCGGCTGAGTGCCATTGTTTACAACAGAGTGCACGAAAGTCAGACAGCAAGTACAGAATGACCGGCAGTGTAGCTACGTGAATTTATTTTGTTGTGGTGAGTCATGTGCTGCATTCACTGCCTGTGCATGTGGATTGCCTGGAAATTATAAACAGGGTTGGGGGCTTCTGAGGTCACACACTGCGGGGCATCTTACCAGCATTGTTCCACCTTGCAAGTGGATGTTCTGCACCACCTTCCTGCTGAGGTTGATAGGCTTGAATTGCCTGTCATAAAAGCCTCGCAAACCGTACCGAATGCCAAAGATCTGATCATCTGGCACACCGTAGTCTTCCAGTGTGAACACAATGTTTTGTATGACGTCGTTCAAGCCAGGGCACAGGCCACCACACGTCACCACAGCTGCAGTCACCTGCATCAAGTTTGCATGTTGAGCAGTATTGTGCAGTGTCTATCACACCCATTATACTCAAGCAGCAACAGCACCAACACATGCAGAACTTGTGCAAATGTGGCTAGCTGCCAGGTGCACCTCACGAGGATCATAGTATATTTGTCTCCTGGGACCTGATCTGATTGCCCACAAAGGTAAGGGCATGCAGGTACCATCAGACAACTGCAAGCCATTCCAGCAGCTTGAACCTGCACAGCAGATGGAGCATGGAACCTATGGTATGGCTCCTTGTGCATCCTTTGCACACAGTGCTTTGAGAGACAATCTCANCAGACCAGCTTGAGTGCAGGCGCGACATACCTACTGGCTGCGTCATGAGCTGCTGATGCAGCACATCAAGGTCAGCAGCTTCAGGTGTGCGCTCTCTGGAGAGAGGCACCCGCCTGTANGCATTCCCTAATTGCAATTTGTCTGGAATTTGTCTGTGTGCAATGGCTTATTCAGCAAAATCTTGGTGAGCAGGTAGAAGTGAATGATGCCAGAATCATCCTGTGTGTGGGCTGCTTTCCTGCTTCTACCCTTGTGTTGAACTCATTTCCCCAGCATCGCCAACTGCAGAAGCTAGCAGGCACAAGAGTGACAGGTCACTTCATCAGCCACATTGTTGCAAGGTGGGTATATCTGCGTGCCTTGCCTTGTCTATGTTCTGTGCAACATCGTCGTTATATCCAGATATCTGCATGTGCATCTTTTTGTGCACACTGCTGCCCAACATCAATGCAAGCATGCTACAATTTCTGTGCTTCCCACCTTCAAAGCTGCTTCCATGCCTGTTTGTCTCGCTCATCACTGTTATGCTGTACCTGTGTGCACATGCTGATGTGTGTTGCATATTGATATTCTTCAATTAAAAAGGCGGCTGCTACAGGGTGCCCCGCGCTAGCTTTAAAAGCTTGCGCCCAGGTCTTGAGCTTGGCGCCTTGTATGTAGCGGGAAAACTTGCAAGCTCAGATGCACAGTACCACATACAGGTGGAAAAGCCTGTAGACTTCCTGTGCAATACGACCAAGTGTTGTGACACTGCGTGCAAACTACTGTTGTTGACAGCTTTGTCAATGGAAAAATGCTTTCTTTTAGTCCGTGCTCAGATGCCATGTGCTCTGGCATAACCTGTATGCTTGGGTCTTCTCAATTCTGTGTGCACCTGCAATTACGTTGCATGGCATACACGTGCAACACATCAAATGAATTGTGAGCTTGTTGTATGGGCACAGCATATTTTTGGACCTGCGGTCAAGACACCTTGCGTTACAATGTTGATGTCAACAGCATAGTTGCGTGTCCATTTGCAGATTTCAGCAATTGCAAATCAGAACCCCAAGCGCTATGCAGAGGATGCTGCACGTGAGTGTCCAGACTTTGCAGCATCCGCCACACCTGCACAGCTTGAAGGATCAGAAAACTATGTCGTGTTTGTCTGTGCGGCATTGGGTGAGCTGACACTTGGCAAAGACTCTTGGATCAAGAAGGACAGCAGCATCAAAGACCGTACTTGTAACATGGAGTTGCAGGTAATTTGTAACTCAGACCAACTGTCAGCAAATGAAACTGTCTATTGCTTGTCAAGCCAAATGGGGCTGAGCTACCTGTGGTCTTTTGTTGTGGCTTGGAGTCAGCTGGTCTTTTTCCTTGCCACCTTACGCCGCTGACAGCTGTTTCTGCAATCATTGTGATTCAGGCCCAGTTTTGTCCCCACACCCACATGACCCTGGCGCCCAGTTGCATAGTCTTGGCGGTGGCTGAATTTTCCATCCGTATGCGTTTGACATGCTTCTGTATCCCTGTCTCCTCGTCAACCCCGTTGACATTGCAATTACTTCCTGACACTGGTTCAGGTCATGTTGCAACCACATGACCTAGAGCTTTGGGACCTGATGGAGGGTGCAGCTGTCCAGTCAATTCAAGCGATGGCTACCAGCCAAGCAGGAGAGCAAGCAGAGATTCAATTTTGGCATGACAAGCTAGATGTTTCAAGTGGTAGCCCTTTTGTGAGGCCATGGCGCAAGAAGGTGCTCAATTGCTGTATCATATCTGTACCTCTGAACTGCACAAGGCCCACACTGTCAAACATGTCTGCAACGTTGATATGCTGCACAACATGTTCCCGTCAACACGACTTGCACAAATCAACACCGCAACAAGCTGTCTTACCTTATTATTCTCAACAGTGCCTATGAGACACGTATGCGATGTGCTCCTTCTCTGACTTCACCCTGGCTATTAAGGGAGTTCAGCATGCAAAGTCATGTGCAACAGAATGCATTACAAACATGGCAACCAAAATTTATGCGTTTGTATCCTCACTTGCAAGCACGCTTTCTGCTTCTTGGGATGCTGTCACGGTTGTGGCATGTTTAGCATGCTCGTATGGTATCATGCATGTCTCATTCCCATATTTGATGTTGCCCTGTTTAGCCACATTGTGGCATTTTTGGTGTTGGTAGCAGGTGGCCGCACTGACGTGCACCGATATGGAGACTTTGTCATGCGTCTCTCTCATGTGCGCACGCATTTCAGAGTTGCAAATGCCTCATAGTAGCACATGTCCCTCAGGGTCTNTGCCTATCAGTGCAGCAGAATACACTGCAGCATGCAGCTTCTGCAAATTGACTCAACTCTGGCACAGTAAAAGGAACAAGCAGGCTGACCATTATATCTGTGCGTGTAGCAATCAGTACTTGGCAGCATTGATGATTCTTTGTGGTGCCATTGGTCTGCACCGTGAATAAGCTCACTGCTCATTTCAACCTGCAGCATACTGCAGTCAGACATAAGCATCACCCCAGATATGAGTTGCTGACATGTGCTCCATTCGCATGTCAACATATATGCTGTGCAGTTCATACCAATTTGAGGTGTATCTACAAGTCTTGTCTTGCACCTGGTCCTGCACTTGCATGCTGTTAGTGCTGTACATTCATGTGTCGTAAGTCCTCTGCTAGCAAGCCTTGTAGCTGCTGAAACTGTTCTCATATCGCGCAGGACAAGCTTGTGCGTGTTGGCAATGGGGAGCAGTGCTGGGGCCTGTTTAAGGCAGTCAAGCCTATCAGTGGTTGACATGCATTGCCTCAGCATGCCCAGCCTACTGTGCCAGCTTTGTGGCTAATATCAGAGGTCTTTTGCAGTACCATGTACTGTGTGGCATGTCGTGTGTAGCAACATGTGTAGCATGAGACTTTACGTAAGCTTTGCGGTCTGTACCTTGGTGGTATTTGTGCAACTTTGGAATAGCAAGGTTGACTGAGTGCTTTGACTCCACCACAAAGGCTAACCCTTGCCAGCGTTCTTCTATTGGCACACTAAGTATTGGTTGTCCAAGAACAGAGATGCGTTTCACCTCCAACAAGCCATTGCCGTCCGGTGATCACACACACTATCTGAGCAGCTTCCAAGAGTGCACGCTCGAAAATGGCAAGCTGCGTCCACCATAGCTCAAGCCAGTCCAGCAGCCTGAACTGCTGTCAACAGGCATTCCAGCCTGACAGGGTGCAAGACATGTGACAGGTACTTGCGTAGGTTAAGCTATGGCTCCCAGTCACTCATGCCTTGACCGCATTTGTGCACATAAGCTGTGAATGATGCACCTGGGTATGCAGCAAACGAATACCTCTTACACGCCTGAGTCTCAAAGATTATGAGATATCTGAATGCAAAGGAAAGGTGATCATGCGAATCAGCAAGCTGGTGTTCGTGTACAGCTACAGTGCAAGCATTATGATACATNAGCAATGAGCGGCGTGCTACAAATACCTGAGACTGCAGAGAAGCTCAGTCTCTGCCTCTTGTTGACCGGGGTTGATGCAGCATCGTCAGTGTCAGTCTCAGATACGGGTTCATCTGACTTAGTGACAGTGGACTGGGATGCAGAGTTCAGCGTTGAGCCTGATGTCAATGCTGCTGTGTATTGCAGCTTGTCTGCTGACATACTTGTCACCTTGCAGCTGCTGTCAGCTGTTTTGCTGATTGAAGTGGCTGCAGACCTTTTCAACGGAGCACACAGCACAGCTGCGTGGTTGTGTGCGTAGCTCATGTGGGCAAGCGTGGCACTGCAAGCAGCAGTTCTGGGTATTGCCTGCAAACTGCAGTACCGCAGATCAACTTATATCTTGCACAAAATTACGAGCAAGATGCTGTTTTGTATTGCAATGCTTTCTGCGGTGCAAATTTCGATCATCGTGCGCATGCACGCTTCGACTCAATTGCACCTCGTATTGCAAAACGGGTTCAGCGCGGGGCCGGGCGGTAGGCNCAACGAGCGGCCGGGTGCGACGTTGACGACGTTGATACATGCAATACAATGTTTGAACTGAAGTGTGGTTTTTAATTTGTCGATACTAGCCGCGCTGGCAGTGTTAGTTTGTTCTTACGTAGGTACGTATCGCTGGTGACTTCCGGTAGCAACATACCTTTCAACCCTTATAGCTCGAAAGGCATATCTGGCGTGCCGCTCGTAGCTGTCAAACCTTGCACGGCGCTCATACTTGAACGAGCAGCAGGGAGAGTGAAATGCAAATCCGGCTTATATCGAAAGTAAGTTGCCCTGTGCGGAGTCTGAAGTACTGTTATTTCACTGGCAGCTAGAAGTCCATGTTGTGTTGTCTGCAGCAAGCGCCCCGGGTTGTGNGTGAACATGCTAAATCTGCACATATAGCACAGCCTGCTGTCCCGATCAAGTTTGTACTCAACACAAACATGGCATTCCATGCAAACAATGCACAAAGATGCAGCTGCGATTGTTCTGTAGGACACACCTGACACAAGCAGACGCTGTAGTTGAAGGCAGAATTGCATCTTCGATTGGGGAACACCAGAATTGTGCCCCGTTGCATGAATAGGACGTGGAACTTCGAGTACTGCAAATCATGCATTCAGACAGAAAGTGTTGTCAGTCCGGACCAAGGGTTAAATGTCAATAGACAAGCAAAGTGGCTTCATATGCATGCAATATACCAGCAACTCAGACCGCACAGCACAACTACAGGACAACAGCATATAAGTATATACTTGATCACTCACTTTCTAGCTAATCATGCTCTACAACACCTGTTCACACAAAAGGGAGTGTGCTGGTAGTGACCCATGCACATGTGTTGCACGAATATCATGCAACATCTCAGATGTGATAGAGTCTAGCACACATGTCATGTCAAAAACGCTTTCTATGCTATACTATATGTTCTACTGATTATGGCACAAACTAGCTATGGCACCATGACACACCTGATCTATATCCGCACTAATTAAAGGTACGTTTCAGCACCCCTCACTATCAACTTCCATCTCTAAGCTGTTAGCATAAAGCATCTCATGTAATGCATGCTCATCTGCAGGTGTAATACTTGCACATACGCTTCTATGTGTTGGTGATATCATCAACTCAGCCTCAGCTTCTACTCCAGCTTCAGTCCTACCTTCCTCTGTTGGACAGGCAGCTACAACTCAGGCTGGACGCCTCAACACCAACCAGAGCAAACTGGCTGCAGTTGCTGCAACCACCAAAGTGGACCTGCTTACACCTCAGGATAACGCCATGGCATCTCCACACGCCACCCGCATAGCTGCAGTCAACTACGCAGAGCCTGACTCTGCTAAGGAAATGGTTGCTGCAGCCTCTGAAGACCCCATGACAGCTGCAGACAACTCTGTGCAATTTTCTTTTGGCAGGCAGAAAGCTGGCACAGCCATGACCCCAGTCATAGGTGCCCAGCTGAATGCTTCCTTAGCAGAGATGGTCAACTGTGGAGTTCACAGCATCGGAAAGCACCACCTGTATCAGCAGCATTGGCCCACGCCAGACCCTGCAGCATGGGATCAGACAGTCAAGCTTGCTATTCAGGTGGCAGCTGTACAGGAATGGTTGCTGAGCAAAGTTCAGCGCCAAGAGCTGCACCTTAGCCGTGCTACCAGCAACTCTGCTCAAGGCTATGCTGAACTGCAGCAAAATCTCCTTGTTCTGCTCCATACGCTAGTGGTGGGCCACGTGTTGGACATGTCCTTGGACATGACGCCCCTGTTTGAGAATGTCTTTCCTGTCGTGACACTCCTTTGGTCAACAGCAGAATCCTGCCATGGGCTTGCAGACCCCCAAGTCGATGCAGACACCTCATACGCGTCACAGCTTGGCCAGGCAATGCTGCACAGACTGGTTTCAGACCAAAAGCTCGCCCTTGGGCTGATGCAGTGGGGCGCCATGGGAGAGCCCTGGGGCGTAACAAATCTCATGCGAGCAGTCAATGGCCTTTTTGGTCTTGCAAGTAGGCATCATTGTCTTGCTGTTCCTGCTTCACACCATGCAACATGGCAAGCACCGCTTAATACGCTTTGGCTTTGCCCTCACAAGGCCATGTGTCGTGACAGGCTGTTGCACTGATGTGTGTCTACCTCAATGCATGCTTTGACAGCTCCAGTTTGGAGTTCCGGCGGTTGTGGCCCATTTTGGAAGAATCGCTGGAAACTTGGGCAGTAGACCTGGTGGGGTGGGGGTTCAGCGATAGCGGCGCAGCTAGGCACAAAGCAGCCATGAAACTGGGCCCCAAACAGAAGCGTGACCACTTGTATGCCTTCTGGCAGCAAAAGGTTGGTGAAAGTAGCCATGCTTGGGTTCCGGAGNAGTCGATCGTCTCGATGATGACGTGGAGGCACGGCAGCCTGGCATGCATTTCTGTTTCGGCCCTGTTGGGATCGCAAGGTTAACACCTAATCCCGTAGCAGCCCAGCCTTCTGACCAAGTGTTGTACCGACACAGACCGTATTGCCTTGAGCACTGTATACATTGTAAGGTCACACAATTGCTTGTTGACAGTTGTCGTAGAGAGTCAGGAGGTACGAGCAGTATGGCAAACCAGATGACGTTTACGCCCGGATCATTGCAGTGCAACGCTGGTCACCTGCGGTCGCACACTTCCCTCGTCGGGAGACCGTTGACAGGTGTGTACAAGCGCATCAGCTTACACAGCGTCTGCACAATCGAGCGCTCACCTGTCTTGTATACGGTGCAGGCAATGTCGTCAGGCCTCTCAAACACCGCGGTGCAGTGCAAACACGCGCGGTAAGCAGGGTGACTCTGCCTGCATGTCCCGGTCTGCTGTACGGACCTCGTTGCTCATATGCGTTGTGCCTGCGCAGGTCAAGAAAGACGACTCAGCAGGACGAAGAGACTTGCTGAAAAGGTTAGCTTTCCTATGTTGGATGTTGGTGGCGTCGTTCAAGACCTTGCTGATGTCTCAGTGCAAATCCATTCCAGTCAACTGAGATGCCAAGCCAATAAGTTGTCAAGCCAATAGTAACAGCAGCTGTCATGAGAGACGGGCATGACAATAATTGCTGTGATGCTGCAGTGCCTTGGCAGCCAGTGTTGCAGCTTTGCCAGCTTTTGGCAGAATTGGTGCAGNATACGGTTTCAAGTGAGATAGGAAAGGCAAGTCTTGCATGCACCAGATCCTATTCAATATTGAAAGGCTACAAAACCTTGGTTGCCTCAGACCAGAATAAGCCTCAGGAACTGANAGCATACTGGCATTGACTGCTACTTGATTTCAATATCAGGATCTGCTCCAGATTAGGAATACCAAGTTACTGCTGCAATAAATTAGCGTTGGGCCTCAATGTATCCATCTTTTTGCAGGTAAAGCCTTTGGGAGTGCTAGCCATGATTGATGATGGAGAGCTGGACTGGAAGGTCATTGCCATCAATGCAGATGATGCCAAGGCCTCTTCTGTCAATGACATAGAGGATGTAGAGAGGTGCCCTGCACTGTCTGGCCCAAGTGAATCTCATGTTGTGTGACTTGACCTGACTGCCCTGTCCTGTTCTGCTTGGCCGCNATTGCGCAGAACCTGCTGCAACAAGCAGCAGGTAATGCATGCTAAGCTCCTCTAGCTGCATGAGTCAAGTACTTTCAGTACAGTGTCAGCAAGTCCTTTGTACTACTGTGACTTAGCTGCTGCAGATGGTAATTCAGTTTCAGAGCTGGAAACGTCGCTGCAGCAACAACTGAAGCATGAAGAGACTCCGGAGGTGAGTTCTCCACACACATGCCATGCAACATTGGCTGCCAGTCAGCTGGGTATTGCGATGGCTCTGCAGGGTGACATGCAGGCGCTGACAGNCGCGTCTAAACAAGTCTGAGCAAATGCGGAAGTTTCACGCGATATAATCTACTCAATCATGAGCGCGCAAGATGTTGCAGACGAGTTAAGCGCTGTATCGAGCCTTGGCTGAAGCCGTAACATGCATGCAATACCCTGCAGATCTGGAAAGCACAAGGTCGACCTGCGATGCGGCACTTACAGCAACAAAATCAGGCAAAACGCTCACGATGACCAGAAGGGGAGTCAACGTGTATCGGGGTACAAAGAACAGCACACACCTGTGCGGCGCTGCTTGTGAGGTGGACACGCGCGAAAAAGCGAATTGGAGGTCACAACAACAGTGGCAAGAAACTGAACCTCGTGTCGATCGAACGCTTGTTAGGCCAATGTGGCTCGACAGGTGGCGACGCGGGAAGAGGGCAAACGTCAATATCGCTTAAGCGCGCTTTGCGCCACGTAACGGCATTAGACATTCGAAGAGATTCCTTCAACGGTTCGATCGATTGATTCCTTCGAGCGCTCCTTCGTGTATAAGTTCTTCTTCTAGCATAGCACGTGCTATGACGTGCCGCACATGAGCGAGACATGAGTGATAAGAATTTGCTGCACAGGTAAAGCACAGCGCCCGAGCATAGCATTCATCAAGTATTAATGTCGACGTTTGTCATGCACGCTGTTGGTTCACGGACAGTCACCGTCGGTACTCAGCGGGTAAGTCTATGTACGCAGAGTCGATGCTCGATGGTCATCCGTTTACTGCTTGCTCTTGTTCTGTCGTCCCTGCCTGCGTACGGACAGCAATGCGACACTTGCAGTCTACAGCANGCCTTAGACAAGTATGGCTGTGATATACCCGCATGCCAGTGCGTTGGTGACCCTGCTGCTTGTGCATATGACCTGACTCATGCTCATGTTCAGCACACAACAAACCATGCAAGCACGCCACAATGTGTCATGCATCAATAAACCATGCAAGCACGCCACATCAATGCCTTCATAGTTGTCGCAACTGCAAAAGCTGTCCCTTGCCCGACTACATACTGTTCAATTTACGTCTCTGACTTGCTGCAGGCCACAGCAGTGACACACAATGTGTCATTTCACATGCATCACCGTAAGCTGTTTCAGGCTATGCCAGCTCGTGTGACATCAAGTGGCAGGGCTGCTCTACGCCTCTTACGCAAGCTCACAGCCAACTGTTGACCAATTCTGCGAGAGTAGGCGCTTGTCGCATGCTGCCGTGCATCGGGAGTGTGCTGTACTGCAGAGTTCACAGTCTGGGGTCAGCATACGAGATCACAAGCCCTGTGTGATAAGGCTACTGGCTGCAGGGCTCAAACCCAGCTGGACAGCGTTCAGCCTCAGGGCAGGGCCATTGACAAAGCCTTCAAGCATGAGCTGGGGCCCTTGTCCTGCTACAGTGATCTGCTGCTCATGTACCAAGATAGGCTGCGGGGCATCACCTACCAGGCTGACTTCCAAATGGCTGAACTAGCACAGCTGCTGGCTAGACCACCTGCTGTGTCAACTTTGACACAAATGCTTTCAGCACCAAGGTTTGTCTTCTAACACCAAATGGCAATGCAAGCATAGGCTTGTTGTTTGCTGTTGGTGCTGCGGCTCTAAACTCATCATTTTTGGAGACGAACTGGCTTAACGGCAGTATGCTGAGCTGATCTGTGCTGAAGTTTTGAAATAAGTTCAAGCCAAAATTGTATCCTCAGGGACCAGCATACCTGTCATTGGCCACCAGCCGCTTTACAGTCACCATTTGGCCTAATAGACACCCACATCAGCGTGGGGGTTGTNGCATCAAAATCCAGACTTGACTCCGGCACCCCGATACCTGTCGATGCAATTGCTTCAAACTTGGAGGCGCGGCAAGCGTTGGGGCCAAGCTTCTCAGATCCATCCTTTGTACAGAAAAATTACAAGATGCCCGCACCACCACTGAATGAAGCAGCCAGGCAGGACTATGTGGAGAAGATGCACGTGCCACGGAGCCATCCCAAAGCAGATGAAGCCACAAAACTGCTCTGCGACCTCTTGGAGGTATGTCAAGCCCGCAGCAATGAGCATTTACACTCACTGACGCCAAAATCATTATCTAACATACGAGTCAGTCCCTCACTGTGCCTCACATCTGGGGCAATCCTACGTGAACCGCTGACCAGATGTACCCAGTACCATTCAGTTTACAACTGAGGCCTGTTGTAGTGTCGTCAAACATGTAGAGCTGTATGATGCTGTATCTGCACAACCANTACTGTCCTTCTGACGCAGCTTGTGTACTTCTCATGCATGACTAACTGTGCCCGCATGAGCTGCAGTTGCCTGGACATCGCTGAACCACTGCAGCTACCACCAGCGCAGTGAGCGCCACATACTGGCGGTCACCAACAGCTGGCCGCAGAAGGAGGTGGCCATCTGGGACCGCTGGAGTGACAGCCTCCACACTGTTGGGCTGTATAGCACCCGCAAGGAGGGCACCCCTTTCCTGTATGCAGGCCTGCACCCCATGTGGTCTCCTGANAGTGCCAGTCGCGCCTGAGCTCTCCACAGACAATCTCTATCTTTGTTACAGGTTGGTCATCGTAATCACAAAGCTCAAGTCATGGTCATGCCGCTGGTGCTGCCCTGTTGCAAAGTCGTTGCTATGTGTTGCACTGCTTGTGCATACTTGCTTAATGCTGCTTTGCCCTGTGGCAGTCACTGCTACCATGTCTAGCTGCATGTTGCAACATGCCTACAATGGCTGTTCAAGACCTGTATGTAAATACATATGCACTTCCTGATTTCATGTAAACACTCAGTCTTACCTACTGGCACTTGCAACTTCTAACAGCTTGCAGATTAGTGCAAGCAACGCACACAGCTACACACTGCCGACGTTGCTCTCGTGTTCTAATGATTCTGGGCAGCGTCAGGAAGTGGTGTCAACGTACATTGCGCAGTGTGGTTGATGCCTCCTCGGCATACAATGAACCAAGCTTTGCAAGCTTACTGCTTGATTGTTATTGATCATATAAGCTGCGTCCAGCATTTGTCTGTAGGTACACAGAGCATTCTAAAAGCAGCTCCAGCAGTACACAGCATGTCCCTGACTTGACATCGTCCAAATCCTGCATCAACAATGACTGTGATACCTGTGGAAGATTATAAGAGTTAAAATATTTTGTAATAGATGTATGTTTGTTTCATTTTATTATGGCCATCACTACGGCCTATGACATCCGCACCAGCCTGCAAGTCGGACAGTCAGCAACACATCATCCCACCTTTGCCTGGACATGGAAGACAAGTCAATTGTCTGTCTGTGCGCCTACAGGGCATTCTCTGNCAGCTGGCCCCCTTGCATTTGTAGTGTCAAAAAGCAATTCATACACTGGTGGAAATTGCAAGGAAATGCGCTTTATGCGCGGATCAGGTGGCATTTGTGCTCTTGNGAGTCAGACAGACGATTGTGATTCGGCATCAGAAGCGTTCAAAGTCTGAGTACAAGCGGTCAAAGTCTGGGTGAACACCTGACCGGATGTTTGAAATTCAGCGCAAACAAGCCGTGTTGCAGAGCGCAGCGCTGGTCACGAACACGCCAGGTCGAAAGACATTGTCTCTTTCTCTGATAACAATGCACAATCTCGGGTCTCTTGCTGCTAATACTAACAGCCGACCTAACGCAAAATTCAAACCTGGGATCTAGTGTTGACTCCTGCGTTGCGGCCTGCACGCCCGACAGTCGATAGATTGGCGAGCGTCAGATTGTACTATCGTTACTGTCGGTTGTGTTTTGCTCATATCGCGCTATAAGGTTTGGCTGCCAAAACTCTGCCTACAAAAGAGCATCGTATCCTATCAACACCTGCAGCTTGATGCTTGGTGCAATGACAGATCGTCACCCTGCCTGTGCCAATCAAAGCCTTGCTTGCACATAGCAAGTAGTTGCAGCGAAGCATGGGCTTGTTTGGCTGCCTCAAGCCACCTGCAACAGAGGACACCACAACTGTGCGAGGTGCACTCCTTGCTCTGTCTTGCTGTTGCTCAGCCTGTGCTGCAGCACTGACAACCTGCTCTATACAGAAAATCAGACCTTCACATCAAGTGACCAGGCATCATATTCCCTGACCACAGCTGGTGATGGCCAGACGTATTCNTACTTTTTTGTTGGCCCAGTCCACAAGGCCAAGTTCCATTGAAATGAAGGTACAGTGAGGCAAATAAGCTGATTTGAAGAGCATGTCTTATGGAGGTATGACAGCACATGTCTGCAGCTGTACCGATAGCTGTATAGGCTTGCAACCATGACCCCTTATGGGGATTGCATGCATGCCTGCACATCGGACTTGACAGTGCCATCGTACTACACAAAGGCCAGCCTTGCAAGCAAAGCACACTCACGAGTTGGGTGTAGCTGAGCACGTACTGGTTTGATCGACACCACCAATGACTGACAACACAGCAAGTCAAAGCATTTTGACATGCAAGGCGTACTTACGGGTTGGCATTTGGATCCTTGGCCTTGTCGATGACATGCTGAAAGGCGGCCCTGGTCTTGTTCAAGTTCACCTTGGCTTCGTCAATGGCAGACTGCAGCATGCACACAAGCAAGTCTGAAACCATAGTAGAACATGCAACAATGAGCTGAGCTGCAGCATGCAACCTGTTAAATCGCACTTCCATTTCATAATAGGCATATTGATAACTGCCTCACTGACAGCAGTTGCCACATTTAGACAGCCAACCAGAAGGCCGTCCAATAAGATGCGATGCAGCTGTGCGATGCAGCTGTGCGAGTCTGCTGTACTTTACGGGTGCCCTGCATGGTGCTGTAATAGTCCTAGCTGTGCTAGCTTGTCTGTTGCTGTAACACACTGTACCATGGACACTGCGCTGTGTGCTAGAATGCTGTGCAGTACAGTGAAGGACGAGTGCTGTCTTATCGTGTAGGATGCAGTGTTTTGTTGTGCTGTGAGGTGCTGTGCTCTGATATGGATGCTGTGCTGTGATGTGGGCGCTGTGCTGTGACATGAATGCTGTGTTGTGATGTGGATGCTGTGCTGCAATGTGCACGCTGTGCGGTGATGCGGATGCTGTGCCGCGATGTGGATGCTGCGCTGTGCTGCGGATGCTGTGCTGTGATGTGGGCGCTGTGCTGTGACATGAATGCTGTGTTGTGATGTGGATGCTGTGCTGCAATGTGGGCACTGTGCTGTGCTGTGCCACGCTGTACTGCGCTGTGCAATGCTGCGCTGTGATGCGGACGCTGTGCTGTGCTGTCTGCACTGTCAAGTGGGTGGTGTGTACTGCTGTGTTGTTCTGAGATGCGAGTGCTGTGCTGTGCTGTGGACGCTGTGCTGTGCTGTGGGCGCTGTGCTGTGCTGTGGGCGCTGTGCTGTGATGTGGGCGCTATGCTGTCATTCTGTGCTGTGCAAGATGATGCATTGTGGTGCTCCGTTATGGTTAGCCTGGCATGCAGTTTGCAGCTGAAGCAGCGCTGGAAGTTTGACATGTCTGGCAGCAGCCATAGGTCAAGGGGACACTGACAGTGTCCAGATCTCGTGTGCAAGTTGCCATTTTGTCATGTGTCAGGTTTTACAGATTTACCCTGATACCAGTACCCTTGCTGTCTATTGTCAATTCTACCTTCGTTTCCCCCTGCCCTGCCCCCACTTNTTATGTTCACCTTGTGTGTGGCTTGCTTACATTGGTCCCAGGAGCAACTTTCCTGTACATCACCTGCTAACANGCACAGATGGACATGCAAATGAGACCTGAACCATGGAAGTTCAGCTGACATAAGTTGTGGTGCTGATCCTTGCTCATGTCCTGTCTTTGCAGAGGTGGACATGCAGATGAAATTAAGAGTATACAGTGCGCACACAATACAGCAAGCTGCATGCTGCACAGACNCAAGTGGGTGGTGTGTACTGCTGTGTTGTTCTGAGATGCGAGTGCTGTGCTGTGCTGTGGACGCTGTGNGCATATCACGCAAGAGTCCCCAGCAGCGTACTCTTCATCTGATGAATTTGATGATGCAGTCTTCTTCAGCAGGTCTGCAGCACAATTCAAAGTGTCACAAGTTGCATGCGACATGTGACATTTCTGTAGAGAGTCAGACACTGCTCCAATAGTGTCCTGTCTTATGACTGACATGCAAGAATGACGGCATGCAAGTAGAGCAGGCATCCAAAGTTGACCGTATGTACATCACACGAAAAGCCATGTTCTGCATGCTGAAGACATTGTCAAAACACACTTCACAACACAAAACACACGCAAATGCATCTCTGACGCTCATGACAATAGCGTAAACTGGTCTGGTTCAGTCTGGCTGAGATGGTGCTGACAAGCATTGACTGCTCTNTTGCTTGTACCTCACGGTAGCTTGACTTGGCAATCGTCAGACAGCCAGGTTGTGCAACGCTCGTTTTGTTGCTGTCAAAGTTGGTTTATGGCGCTGAACAGGAAAACGCCGTAAGGCAGCTCGGAGGGACTGTAATGTGGTGTGCTGAACCAGCCATCAGGGGGCGCCTCCAGATGGCCTGATGAGTGGATCTTAGTAAGCGCACAACCATTCCCCCAGATATGGACAGCATACAATGNAACCAGCTCTGCTGCCCTGTTTGGGTACTCCTCTGGCAAATAGGGCAAGTACTGTTGCAGTCGCATGTACTGTTCATGCTGCGAGTCTGCATGCTGCGAGTCTGCATGCTGCTGTGCAGCCGTGTGTGCTGCATGCTGCTGTGCAGCCTGGTGTGCGAAGTTCTGCTGACCCTGAGGCTTTTTAGGCGCTGGGCAGTTAGGAGACTTGTGTCCTCCTGTATGCTACAACTGTGGTCAAGTAGGGCACAAGNACGCTGACCAGCAACTGCCTGGGCAAGCACAGCGGCAGCAACAAGCTCCGCAGCAGCCCCCTGGGCAAGCACAGCTGCAGCAGTATGATCCNCATGAGCCTTAACTTGCTGTGGACGAACTATGGTACGTCTGTAGTGGACGGAGTTCCCACAACTTTAGGTGCTAACAATTTCACTTTGTACGACCAGTATGTGCCTGTGTACTCTGTGGTGCAGCAGGCCTACATGCCAACCAAAGTCTCTGTACCATTTGCTATCTGCTTGGTGGTATACATTACTCTGCTTTGCGCAGTTGGCAGCTTTTACACGTCCCGTGCACACATCAATGTCAAGAGTGTCAAGGAGAACTCCTTTTTCAGTAGTGTAGACCCAGAAAGCGTTCAGGGCATGATCGCAGCTGGCGCATCTAACTGTGAGGATGCACAGCTTGACTTGGCTTTCCAACCCCACAGGGTGATGTATTGTAGTGCTGAGACTGTCATGTTGGCAGCAAATTCTGCACCAGTTGATCGTATTAAAATAGGTTTTCTGCGTGGACCAGTGGGCATCTTTCCTATGAAGACCACCATGTACCATTGATACGCACAATTGGAAACACTGCTGTAAAAACATGCACCTTTGACGAACGCATACATGTTGCACAAGTTGTAATTAGTAGTGACACATACAGGTCATGATCAGTTTCATTTTGTTGCAACAGAACAGAACAGAACCAAATTGTAATCAGTCTGTCAAGAGAACTGAACAAAGCAGAGCGTAGACTCGCAGCAAATTGATGCCCAGCAACATACTGAATATCGGCTGTATTGCACACTCTCAGCTTCTCTTGCAGCCTGATGCAAATTTACANATATGCTGTATATACACCATACGACTGGGGGGCAGCATCAAGCCCTGTTAACTGTGCATGTAACCAAACCCATGCAAGCTGGGCATGCAGCTTTAGGTCTATCAACTTTGCAACTGGCAAATGCTGATACGAGCTGCCATTCTGGGAGCAATGCCGGTCATGACCTCACTATAAGCTGTTACAATTGTCACCGACTGCGACGTTGCGTTGATTCTCGGAGGGGAATTGCTGTACTCAAACCATGATTTCACCACACATGTGATGGGGCTTGTACCTGTTTCCGCAACTGTTAGCATGCATATGCCATCAGCCAGCACAGCAGGAACCAAGCCGGAATCAAGTCTGCTGGCTGCTGCACCTATGCCTCACCTGGGCTGTAGGCGCTGATGTGAAGAAAGAGGCTGAAGAAGCAGAGTATGCCTGGCTATCCCTGGACAGCTTGAAGCCCTTCAGAGAGGGAGATGGAGAAACAGTAGAGGGCGAGGACCCCTTGCTGAAAGGCAGCATCGCTGCAGCTGAGCAGGCTGTTGCCATTACTGCTGACAGGGCTCAGGATGAAGACCAAGGTGCAGACAGCGGTGCTGAGTCTGTCAGCGACTCTGATGGAGGTGGGCAGCAGCAACCTGTCCTGCATTGTGCCCTTACAAAATTACGTATCTGCAGCGTCGGGGCTCCTGTTGCTTTGCATGTACTCATTCACCTNAGGCTGCGATGGATGCTGGAGCCCTTGTTTCTGATGACATTGTGGTTGGCTTGATACAAGAAAACATCAAAAAGCCTGAATGCAGAATTGGTTTTGTGCTAGATGGCTTTCCTCGCACAGTCAAGCAGGCAGAGAAGCTTGATGAAATGCTAGGCAAGCATGGCAACAGTATTGACAAAGTCCTGGATTTTGACGTACCAGACGCAACACTGGTAAGAACGCTGCATCAAGCTGCGCCTTGACACACAAGCATACAGCATGTGATCACCCAAGTGCATTACACTTCTGCCTTGTACTTCCAAATAGGGCTGCAAACGACTATTGTTGTGAAAATTTCAGCCTGGCATGACCTGCTTTGACCGGCTCCTGTTTCGGCCCCACTATGCCGAGCTCGGTTTATTTTACTCATGTAGTAGGTCAGTGCAAGACATGAGCATTGTACCTAGAGTGGCAACAACTCAATCACACAACTGACAGCTCGCTCACCTGCGCCCTACTTGGTTCACAATGGCCAGCATACTGCTCTATCTCACCTCCTCACATCGGTCCGCAGTGGTCTTCTGGAAGCAGTAAGTCCCTTCCGGAACTGTGTAAGCCTTCATGAAGACCTTGAGGTGTTCTTGGCAGGTGGACAGGATAACAGGGAGGTGGATACATCCTGCCAGTGGCAGGTCTTACCATGAGAAATTCGCCCCCCCAAAGAAGCAGGGGGTGGATGACTTCACTGGAGAGCCCCTCATCCAGCGAAAGGATGACAATGCTGAAACTTTGACCAAGAGATTAGCTTCCTACCACAAAGAGACCAAACCGGTAAGCTCTAAAGCATACGAATCAAGCATCTGCATGTTCTGTTGCATGTGTCAAAGTGTCAAGCAATCTGCAACTGGACTCTTGTGTGTGCCAGTTGTGGCCCTGCTTAGGAGGCTTTTGCCAAGTCAAAGCCACAGTGCTTGCTTTGTTAAANTATGTCATGCGCAAGGGTGCACGCTGGTATAGTATGCAGATGGCTGGCGTGGTCACATATGCAGGAGCACAAATCATTCAGGTATGGTAGAACACAGGCTTTGTCTTACAGCATCTGGCAAGCGTCACTGTGCAAGCATGCTTGCAATACATACCTGCGGACATTGTACACATGTGAGACATCTGTTCTCAGGGATCAACGCTGATGAGGTTCCTGCAGTTAGACAGGCACGCTTTATGCTGGGCATTGGAATTGCTGCATGTCGTTGCTACATTTGAGCACCTTGCATGATGCTAGTCAGCCCAGATGTTGACTCTGATCACAATCCCTACTTGAAAGCATACTGTGCTCAAACTGTCACGATGAGCAAGTGAGCTATGTCTCTGCATGGAACAAAAGGCACAAGGTAGAGAATTGCCTGACTGATGATGCGTCTACGTCTGCAGTCTCTGTGCCCAGCACTCAAGTATCAGCACCTGTGAACAAACAAGACTGGTGGCCGCTATGTCATAACGCAGTTTTGTGCAGAAGTTGACAGCCATATGTGTTGNAAAAAGAAGCAATACAAGCGGTAGAGCAAGACGGCATGGTGTTCATTGATGAAATTGACAAGATTGTCACTTCCACAGACTCACGATATGGTATGCTTACCACGCACCTTGCCGTTCAAAGCTGCTAGTGTGCCCCACATTGCTGTGTTGCAAGTAACAGTGCAAGGTATGGTATACAATCTAAATACGGATGTAAGGTGCGGCAAGATGTCATATGAGTCCAAAATATGTTCAGCTTGCTTGTTGTGACACATAAGCACCTTACTGCACGACAGCAGGCATACTGTGGTGCAGAATTCCNAGAGCCATTGGTATTAGTGTGCAAGTGTACAGCTCTGCCACCTGATATGCAAGGGTTGGTACATCATTCAAGGCAAGTAAGGCTACCGAGCACGCACAACAGCATGCCCATGCTTGCTATAGAGCCTTGTTTATATCAGGTCCAAATATCATGCTAATGTGCAAGAGACAGAACATCAGCTGCACATTCTTNGTTGGCAGCAACTGTATACTGTATCTTGAGCTGTTTTTTGTACCATTCACGCAAGCGTGATTGTGTAGATTTTTGGATGCGTTCCTGAAGGCCGCATCTGATTCCACAATAAACAACGCCAGGAACTTTCATATTTGGTTTGACGTCACACAGCAAACTTGCGCTGCGCTGTCAGCAATTCCTTTACTGACGGCGTGTAGTGCACGAGCTGATAGATAAAAAGTGGACTCTCGTGGTTAAGTGTGCAACACGCTGCTGCACATTTACGGGACCAAGCAGAAATACTAAACATCTTTTGGTGTGCTGCAATATGGGGCTGGTGCAGCTATGTTCATCAGGATCCATTAGCATTCACAGCTCAATCTTCGTCACTGCCTTCACTTGCAGCGTCCCCATTGTCATCATCAGCACCGCTCTCCTCAGTGCCACTCTCTTCACTGTCATACTCTCCGCCTTCCTCATCCTCTTCGTCCTCATCTTCACCTACATTGTCGTAAGAAATTTTGTGATGTGTGCAATCAGGCCGCATCTATTGTACAATGCATGTGTCAGCAGTGCAGCTAGAGGATGCTAAAAGTGTAGCCCAATATTATACAGCATCCTGCAGAGCACGCATGACAGNCAAGAACGGCAGCAGGAGGACGGAAGTGAGTCAGAGTCAGATTCTGAGGTGAGAGTGGTCTGTGCCCAGCGAAGTTGGCTGAGATTGCTTTCAGCGCCTTTCTGTTTTTTAAGTCTCATTCTGTGTCTAGGATGAGGACCAGCAGCAGCAGCCGCATGCGCAGCGGCAAATACCTCAAGTCCCCAAGACAGCACGTTCTGTAAGTCTCTTGCTGCTTTAGACGGACAGTGTGAATACAATGTGTGAACATCACGCATTTCATACCAGATACTCACAAGTGCCTTCTGAGCGATGTTTGCTGTGCTGACCCTGATATGCTGCATCAAGTGCCTCACACATGACTGGATAAGGCATTGGCAGATCATGCTGTTACCTGGCAGGCATATGAGGAGCGACGGAGGAAGAAAGATGCTGACAGGGAGGCTGCTGATTATCAGGATCTAGTGGTCTTACCACATACATGGGAATCCTACTTCAACATCACCCACCAGACGCTGGAGATGTGTCGGATGGCTGCCATGGACCCTTCAGTCACTTATCTGGTGAAAGTTGATGACGACAGCTATGTTCACATGGCCAGACTGCTGATGAAGCTCAAGAAGATGCCCAGGGAAAAGCTGTTCTTTGGCTACATGGAGAAAGCAGGTCTGTGTACTCCGCTTGTTGCAGTCAGGTTGCAGACTGGGCATGCACAAGCTCATGCAACAAGTAGATGTGGATGAGATCATGCCTACTGTGGCATATGTGTCACCATTGCAACCTAGGCTGCCAATCTGCAGCACATCATGATTCTTGACCTGTGCACCACCTTGCATCAAATACCTGCGCAATCATGCTCAATAACATCGCAATGCTCAGGAAGCATGCTGGCCTGTATTTCATTGCGTTTAAGCTATGCTGTGTACACATCAAACAGCAATCACTGATTGAGGTGTGCTGCAACATGCATTTGCTGCAANCCAGTCTTAACAGACATATCAATCTTGATTGTTGCGGAAGGTGCGCGACCGACTTGGAATTGTCTAAATAAACTTGATAAACGCAAGCTAGATAGAGCTTGTTTGTCCGTTTGTCCAAGCAGCCAGGTTCTCCTGCGATCTGACTGTTCTGGACAAGCTTGGTCTGGAAGCTTTTGTGCCTGGCTTATGTCAGACTGGCTGCAAGATCTTCGAGCTGTGGTGCGCAGCCTTGTTGTCAAATTACAACACCTGCTCTCGGTATGTGACCTCAACTGTGTATTTTGTCCTAACTGCATGCCACAGACCGTATTCGCCTTACCTGCTTGTCATATGCTGTGGAAACAGCTATACTCGTCACCATGTGGTCGGTCTGCGACGGAGATAGCGTAGTGCGTGCAGAATTTGTCTGTCAGGCTAACAACTGTGTTTATCACTTTGCCACGCTGCAGGAAGCTCCAGCAGGCTCTCTACAGGTCANGATGCTGTGCAAGGATGTTGGGCGAATGAGGAGGCTGCCCCTGCTGAAGTAGCAACACCTGCTGAGCAAGCTATAGTGCTGCCTGATNCTGAGGCTGTTGTGTCTCCTCATCTGCCCTCCTTCGGGACTTCTTTGACAGATCCGATAGGCAGCTCGGAAGTCGTGCGAAATGCGGTCGGATGATGGCAGAGCTGTGCAATTGCCAATATGGAACTGGGTACGTCGGGTCGTCTTGCAATACACGCAGCTGCTATATATGCTGCGCCCTACCTGGCCAGTACTGGTGTATGCTCATCCTGCAACTNCAGGTGTTGCAGCTCGCCATCTGTGGTGATTGCATCTGTAGCATTTTTAATGGCAGCTGCGATGGGGTCATGCATCATGTCACTGGTTATGCCAGCAGGTAAACCGCTTGTTTGGGCTGAAAATCCCACGGCTGGAGCATACTGCTGGTCTGCTTGCCAGTCGTTGTTTGCGGGCTGTGATAAGTCATTCTGAGCAACATGACGTGATGTGACAGCAGGTTCTGAGCCTGCTGCCAGCTTGCCTTTGGATGCAGCTGACATGTGGTGCCTGGGACTGCCAGAGATGGTCCTTGCCGGGCTGTTAGAGGCATCTGTCCTGGCTGGGCTGTTTGCAACGGCCCCATTGGAGACAGCCCCAGTGCGAGCCCTTNCTCTGTCTTGAGTGCCGCTGAATGGTGATGTAGAAGCTTTCTGTTTTAGCCAAAACATCAACCAATATGTGAAATTGGTTGATCCTGGCGGGACTTGCAACAAGCTGACTTGTCAAGCTTTTACTTCTTATGGATGGCTTACGTCACTGTAGGACTACATCCTGCCAGAAGAGTATGTACGGACCATGCGGGACTACATGCTGGACAAATGCCCTGTGTCAAGCTTCAAGGATATTGCCGACATCATTGAAGAGGACCTGGGGCAAACACCGCAGGAGCTGTTTGCATCCATCGAGGAGGTTCCCATTGCAAGTGCATCTCTTGCTCAGGTTTGCCTCACCCTACGGCAAATATGATAGCTGCACCAGTGNCTGATAACGTTCATGGTCTACTAGGTTTGACACGCTGCAAGCCACAAGCTCAGTTGCCGCTCAAGGGAAATTCCGCTTCAGCATCTGATGCTGCTCTGTGAGTAAAGATGAGTGGGGGAAGAACCAACAAAACAATCAGCTGCATGTGCTTTACCTGTTACACTTGTGATACATTGGACCATCCACTTTCACCATTGCANGCATTACTGTCATACCAGTAGCATGCTCAAGAGCTTCACTGCTTGGCGACAGCAGGTGTGTGCACGCAGTCTGCAGTCTAATGTATCTTTGAATGATGGCCAGTCAGGTTTACACCAGATGCCTGCGCACCAAGGCATTGGGCAACACTGTACTGGGTCGCTCACAAATGTGCCAAGAATGTTGACAACTTACAACAGTTGTACTCAAGTGATGTCAGCTGCTGTAATTGCTTGGTGGGCATAGCACAAAAGCCTTTCGTGGTGCTGTAGCCGGTACTATACCAAGGCTTAACATAACGCAAATGGCTGCAGCAACAGCTGATGAGGCNGGGGTTGCCATGGAGGCTGAGGGGGGTGAGGCCCTGACCCCTCATTCAGCTTATCCCAAAGCCTGCACTTACACACTGTGGCTGGCATCATCACGGCATGAGTCGACAACTGCACCCTTTGGGTATTCATTGCAGGCACTCTATGTGTTCGATATGAGAACAATGTAGACTCAGGGTACAAGCAAACCTCAAGTGAGGGTCCGATGTGACAAATTTGTGGTGCAAGAAACACATCATGTGTGAATGGTCACACGATGCAGATGTGGAATCAGTGTCTGTGCAGGGCTTGCCTGGCATTGAGCTCGCATTCTCTATAAAACTTGCCCCACCAGTCTGGGCTGGGCTCTAAGCTGAGCTTCAGCAGCAGGCGGTAGTAGTAGGTGTCCTCATGAGCACTGATGTTGTGCTTTTTTAGCACAGCTTCATAGGCTTGCAGCAACTTCAGTAACGTCACCTGCAGCACTTCATCATCACTGTNGATAGCCATGCAGACATTGAACAGCAACCATGCAGAAAGATGACTGCTAAATGCACACGCAGCACCAATCGACAGCAAGTCAGTGGAGCAGCACGTTAAGACTGTCTGTAATGGTGCCATATACTTTAACATGATGCACAGACACACTTGAAGCTGCCTGCAATGTAGCAATGTGCCGACACACCTGCTGCTGTTGTTTGCAGAGGTTGTGTNTTTGCCGTGACTTACTTGAGAGGGGACAGCAGGCAAACTCCTCACCTGGAATGCTGCTCGGCAGGCATGCTGTCGCCTGTGCTGCTCAGCTTGNTATTGTGCGTTGTGGCACGTTCTGAGGCTGCAGGTCGACAGGGCCGAGAGGTGTTTGGCCCCTGGTAGGGGACCTGTGGGTGCCCTGCTGCAGGGCACTTTCTCTCAAGGTGTTCTCCCATGGCTTTTTGGATGTTGATGGGGGTGGAGATGCAACTGTGTATGCNCTGGGTTGCTGCAACATCTTGGGAACCCCCTTGGTGTCTCCCTGCCCCACTCCCTGGCCTCGAGTGACACACATCTGACCAGAGGGTACCAATCCTCGTTAGGCACCACAGGCCCGTCTAACCCCTTGGCCAACATCAGTGCAGCCCAGCTGCTGCCCAACTTCCAGTCCTTGTATAACAGCAGTCCCGGGGCCATGCTGGGATCAGGGCAGGCTGCACACCAGGCCCTGGGATCCCAGACACAGAGCTCGTTGACAGCCAATCTGCATGCTACTAACACACAGACTCACCGGTACTTGGCTGGGCTCAGCATGGGACAGGTAAATAGCTGCGTGTTATCACTAGGTTGCTGTTTTGGCACGAATAGCATGTACATCAGCCTGGCTATGTTACTCATGTTTTTGTGCATGTGGCAGCCGTGCATAGATGCTACCCGAATGACATGCAATGGTGTCATCTGGATGTTNCCTGTGTGGTTATCCAGAAGCCTGTTATGACACTTAGCAAGTTTTCTAAAGTGTCAGCAAAATCCGACTTTGTTCGCCGCACATATCTCTTGTCAGGACACAACATACAGTTTGCTTGGAAGGGATTTGAGGTGTGCTGATACAGTTTGTGGTTCATCATTGAAGGGTTGTTACAGCTAAGGTAAAAACGCCAAACGAAAAGTACTTTTGTTATGCATGGAGTTACACTTTTGTCAGGATGCATTATTCAGTCTAACCCTGCACACTATAACAGGACAAGGTCGGGTTAGAAGAGTAAGTACATTCTATGACAGGACAAACTTGGGTTGGGTTGCATAGTATTACTATCACAGGATGTCGACAATGCAGGCTCGTTCCTGTAAGAGAATACAGTCATTTCGTCGCTCTGCGAAACGCTGCAAACAGGGTTGGGGGAATGCACGCTGCCTGCGAATAGCCTGGCATAAGCTTTATTCTCTTGTGACAGGTGGTGACCTTGCTGGCCATAACCTGTCTTCTTCTCCTTTGTTCTTCTTCTTCTATCGCACAGTCGTGAGCCTCTCATCAGGATATGACTTGTTTGCCAGGGAATGGCATAGCAGCGCGCTCCCACAGCCCTGACTCCACGTATTGCATCGTTCAGCAGGTCTCACGNTGTCAATAAGGTGCTTGTGTGCCAGTAGTGACGCTTTGCTCACAATGCAACAGGGTCTGCTCTGTGGTGAGAANACATATCAATGACTGTGCTGCCATGTCATCTGCAACATGTGACTCATGAGACGCAGTGTGCAATTGAAAGGTGATCATTGCCTTGGTGACAAGATGAGCCATGTGAGTATGCAGCACATATACACACAGCCCATGATGTCAACACACTTTATACCTTCAGATCAGAGAGCTGCTGGCGCTGTGTCTGAAGCCAAAGATGCCTTCTGCACCCCTGCANACGGTGTGGTATCAGGTGTCCCACTTCGGTCAACGGTTCCTGATTTAAATGTCACAATCACTCTTCTTCGCTCTGGTGATCGAAACTTGTACGTCTTCTTCTTCTTTTATGTACATGCTTCCCCCTGCCAGTCCAGCGGGACACATTGAGTCGCGTGGACGCCCTCTTGCAACACTCCGTACAGTTTTCGCCGCACGTGCTCAGGCAAGTAGGTAAATGCCTCTATCGTGATGAGAGTTGTTTGCGGTCGTTGCTCGGGTCGTTCGCTGGTTTTGCCTACAATCACAACAGCACACTGCTGCAGCTGGCAGTCGTGNGCTCAGCTGTCAACAGCAGTGCTGGGGTCAGTGCTGGGGTCAGGTTTTGAGAGCAACAATGGTTGCGGGTGGCATTGCAGAGCATCTCTTTCCCAACAGCACCAGGCACATCTGCTCCTATCGCAGCCAGCATTGCAGGCCATGCAGCTAAAGGCTTCTTGTGCAACCATTGGTGCGGCAACAGCAGGACCACAGCAGCACCACTTGACAGAGGCGCAACCCATGATCAGGAAGGCTTCATAGCTCTGGTCATGCAAAGCTCACAATGAAGAGCATTTTTGAAGAGCATGGTGGTCAGCCTGTCAGACATGGGTATGGTTGCGACAGTGGATGTCATGCTGTGTTGGTGATGGCCCGCGTAGCTGCTGTAATGGCACAGACATCTACAGCGCAATATATGTGGCATGGTGTCATCAGCATTTTGCTTTGTCAGCTGGGATGTCACCTGCAGCTTTACTGGCGGCGTTGGAATGCTAAGATATGCCTATGAGTGGTATATCCTTGACACCCTGAGCCAGGCTAGGGAGGCTTACATAACTGTAGCTCTGGCGACGTCATCTGCTGTGACAACACACGGGGGTTGCAATGACAGCAGGATTGAGAGGGGTTACCTGGGAAGGCTTCTGCAGCTCCAGACATCAGGATGTCAGGCATGCTGCCATTGCAGTTCTTATACACAGGCAGCTGGGAAGGCTTTTGCAGCTCCAGCTCGTCCTGCTGATGTTATTGCTTGTCGCTTCTGCTGTATGAAAGCATGTAGCGCACAGTGATTTCAATGCCATGTTGGCGAGCCTAATACCTGTCTTCTTCTTGGCAGGCAATCAAACACATGTGACCAGTCAGTGTATGAAGCGAAGCAATGTTGCAGCCCCAATCATTGGCACTACCTGGTTTCTTTCAGGACTCTGGGTACTGTAGCTCCAGCAGTGCCTCACTATATGCTTGATGCACCACTCTCTGGTTGACAATGTGATGTTGAGCAAGCTCAGAGCACTTGATATCTGGCATGTGAGTCGAGTCAGATTGCTGGCTTTGTATCATGAGTGTCTGTACACCGTGCAGTGTAAGCATGACATGGGCACAAGGTGAGTGCGGTGTCTGGTATTTTGGTTTCACACATACCACTGTTAGACAAGATTTCACTCAACATGAACTGGACCTTTGGTCTACAACAAACATCAGCATGCTATTGTATCTACCTTGTGTAACTGCTGAGAACAAGGGTCGATGTTACATGTTAAACCTTCTGAAGCATGATCAGGTAGCCTTGCGCGTGGCTATGCGTAGCACAGTTGCACTAAAAGCTGCCATGTGATGTCGCATCAAAGCATGTGCAGCACAGCTTACTCTGAGGCCTAACTGATGCACAGCATGCTTGAGTTCAGCTTGCAAGCATGGGCTGGAGGCATCTGTAAATGCCTTGCAAAAGCAGACCTTACCTCTGACAAATGGAGGGCAGTTTCTGTTGCCCACTAGGAAGACATCCATGCCATCCTCTCGGGCAGCAGGGACCAGGCTAGCAGCACTCCACAAGTCATCAAACATGCCCAGGTGCATTACCAGCTTGCGGCGCGCACCTGAAATGACATGTATTACAAAGCACTGTAGACCTATGCACGCCTATGACTACCAAGTAGAAGTTGTCACCTCATGTACAGATCTTGGATGCTCTTAGACTGCTGGGGATCCCTGACAAACCTTCACNGGTGCGATGTTGCTGGTTGCTTACCACTGATTGTGTCAGTTGTGGCTGAAGTTCATGTCCAGCCTGGTTGTGCAGCGTTTCTGCAGGACCTACTGCAAGTAGTGACCACCCTTGGCGTACGGCTTGAGTATCTATATGGTCCCCTACTCCTGAATTTGAGAATGCAGAAGTCAAGTCCTCTNAGTCATGACTTGCAGCTGGCCTGCTATCCACTATCAATTGCAGTCGATGGTCCTCCTGCTGATGGGGCTACTATGCAATGCTGGCTACACCAATCATTGCTGGTGATGCTGTATGTGTCTGGTACATGTTGTGCCTGGCTGCAGCACATTGCAACTGCAACAGGAAGACACAGGTGATGTCATTTGTCCCAGACAGACGTCTTTTGCACTTGCTGGTGCTCCTCCTGCTATCGCTGGGCAGCCTTGCATTGTGTATATGCAGGGTTACCGGCTCTGACTGACTGTCCAGAAGGTCTCAGCTATTTTGTCGTTTGTTGTCGCATGTCAGCAGCAAATGCATGGCATTCTAGGTGATTGCGGTTATCATTGCATGAGCAAATCTGGACCAAGCATGATATTTGTCATACAGTTCAGTGACTGCTCATCAACTTACACAAGTGATGGCTGGTATCACTTGATAGCAGAAGTGCACCAGCAGCATGTTCAACCGTGATGAACAGCGTCAACATGTATGACTACCAGCATGCATGTGAACCAGCAGGGCAAACNAACAAGCGTTTCTGGCCACGAACTGTGCAACAACACTCAGTAACCGGCTGTGTGCATTTTATACCATGATGAACTCCTGGTAGATCCGTATCAAGCCCAAGCTTCGCGCAGCTAAGCAGTGCTGTCAAGAATTACAGCAGTAGGTTGCCATCACACTGTAGTGAACAGTTACAGCAGTATTCTGCCATCACAGTCAACCAGAGACAACAGTACGTACTGATTGTACACGTGCTCATGCAAGTAGCTGCAAGCAGAAGCAGTGAGTAATGTAGCAAATGTATTGATCACTGGCAGCAGCAGCAGCAGCTATAANCCCAGACTGCTGCATCTTAAACAAACGAGTCATTGGCGCAATACCACCTGCCACTCCATGCTGTGTGCCGAGCCATGTCATGGCCTGATCCCATCCTGCCAGCATGGTCCAGCACACTGATCAGCTCATAAACCAAAGNCAGAGCAAAGAAGCAAGGTAGCAGACCATCGTCTCCACCTAGACCATGACCTCCACAGACTGTGCCCAGCTTGGGTACCCAGGCTCAGCATATACAGATACACTCCTGCATGGTTGCAATCGCAATGCAGGGGTTGCTTTGCAAGCATTGTCTGCTTTACTTGGTAACTTAGTCCATACGCACTGCAAATGGGCCTGGGTAGGCTTGCCTCTGGAGATTTGCAACTACCAATCCAAGTCACTTCGTGTGTATGACTCATGAGGTACACAAAAACTCTTGAACACATGTTGACAGAGACCTGGTACCTTATAGGTCAACGACCTTTGTCATGTCCCAGCAACATTGAGCTTAGCATGCCATCAGCAACTTCAGCTCTGTGTTGTCTCCTTGTGTCTTGACAGGTGTTAGACATGATGGGCGTGACAAAAGTAAGTGCTATTGTTCCTTGTTCAGCAGCTTGTTGATCGTGAGCAGCGGTGTCAGCGCTACGTCGTGAGCCGGTCTATGTTCCTTCACAACAAAATCATGCAAGTATACAATCTACATGCGTGTATGACGTCGCGAGTAGACTGGCACGCCCCAATAGCATTGGCATACCTTTTGGTTCATGTGCTGCAACTCTCTGGCGCCACGAGCACTTGCATGTACATACGTGTACAATGCAAAAGGGTTTAAGCACATGGTGGATGTGCAATCACAGAAATTGCCACATTTCTGCTGTTTGACATTTGACTCCAACTCCAGAACCCACTTACTCCCTTTCAACAGCTGCCAAAGCAGAGCAAGCAAGGTCCTCTCAGATCAACGTGGATGTGGCATCAGCCCAGTCAGCCTATATGCTAGGTTCTGCATGAGAGATCAACAGAGTTTGCTCAGGTAGTGACAAAAGCCATGTGCCAAGCTTGGTCCGACTTTTAAATGTAAAAGTCGAACAACAACAGGTGTATTACACTGCAGCAAGTAAAACATGCAATTGCAGCTGTAAGGAGGTCANCTATGGTGATACACAGTATTTATGCAGACAGCCACTATTGTTGTTTGAGTTCCTGTAGACATAGCTCACCTCCATATGCAAGCAGTAGCATAGCAGGGGTCCATGTGGTGTGTGCACAGTGGCTGCGAGAACTGCTCGCTCCCCTCTGCGAGGCTCTGACTGTGCCAGGGGATGTGTTGGATCATTCCAGTCCACTGGATGCATCCTGCATTAGCTTGCCGCAATCTGATTGCTTCCTGCCAGGTCGCATGCACCACCTCAGGATTTGACCACAGCAAGCCATTTGGGCAATGAGCAAGCATGTTTGTGACAAACAGCAGGGACCAAGGCAAAGCACCAAAGCAATTGACTGGAAGGTTGATGCACTGATGCGTTGTACAGCAGGTCTGCATCTGTCATGTCAATTTTGTGCAAGGCAAGCTCCTTACTTGTGTCGCACCAAGTACGCATCAGACATGTCAAACTTGCTGAGCAAAGCATTCCCGTGCACTCCGCCTCCCTGCATGACAAGCTTGCAATGCATTTATGCAATTGCAGCACCAACTTTGCCACTGCGTGCTGGNTGATGAGATCGATCTCTGTACTTTTGTGCTGCTTGCCGATCGGTTAGCAACAACTTGTCTCTAATGAAACTTTCATCATGATGTTGAAACACGATGATGCACCTTTCTCAGATTTGGGTAAATGACCAATGTACGCATGCTGCTCAAGGGTCANGCGCACTAAACCCAGGGTTCGTTGCTTCCATCCCAGTCTGTACAGAGTGGGCTACAGCTGCAAAACTCACAATGCAGGACACTAAGAGAGCTCATCAGCTTAACATGGGTAGTACTTCTGCGTCACCTGGCTGTCATTTNGAAGTTGTGTCACACTGCGCAGTGTTTAAAAGTGTGTTTGAGCGTGTAACACTCATTCGCAATTTCGAATTGAGACGTGCAAGGAGTCCTTCCTGGCCGTTTGTCAAGTTGTTCATCAGTATGTGCAGCGCATGATCGTCTAAGTTGCACTTGTAGTCAAGTCATAAGATGTTGGGCTGGAACGGACCTGAAGTAGGAGGCTGTTTGTTGCCAAGNAATGGTGCTCCTTACGCTCCTGAAATATACCATGCCAGTGGTTCACACTATATGGCCAAAGCCAAGGACTACATCAGTAGGCAGGCAGCTGACCAGTATGTATGCTGCATTATTCACAGTCAAGGAGATTCGGACCCGATTTGCAGTCTTCGTGCAAGGTTTTGCCAGAATGTGGCGGCACGCCGCAGCAAGGCTTGCAGCTGAATTGATAGGGAGTCCACAGCTTTACCCCTCCTGTTTGGCCATCCAGTGGCAGAGCAGACTGCATGTCAACACACATTATATGTTCAGCTTGCCGCTCATGTTGCATGCAGTGAGAAGCAAGGTAGGCTGACGCACAGATGGCAGGTCTCCCTCTGGTGGCAGGCCTGAGCAACCTGCCCCTGCCTCTGTCAAGCTTGATANATGTTATAAATCCTAACTGTCCATCCTTGTACGAATCTTTGATTTGTATGGGATCTCTGAAATGCTTGAGATTCAACGTTTTCAACATCTCAAACATCCCTTGTGCATACACTCTTTACAAAACACAAATTTGTATAGAAGTAAGCATCAAATTTTAATGAACTTCTACAAAGCTCAGCCTGACTGGCGCCTGCTGTCAGCGTTGGTACCC
>KN805362.1:898372-908836 GCA_000818905.1 Trebouxia gelatinosa
CCCCCTTCCTCCCCCCCCTCCCCTCACTGGTTTCACCCTTGGTGACCATTTGATGATACTTTCATAGGCATGCGTTGACAAGGTGCTGTCAAGCTTCTGTATGGGCATGTGTGCCTGAGCTGCCCTGTACACTGTCAAAATGCAAACGCCAATGCACTGGGTGATTTGACACGCATAGCTTGTGCTATACAGAGCTAGCCATTGCAATAGGCCGCAATTGCACTGGAAGTTTTGACATGCATAGCTTGTGCTATCAAGAGCTACCCATCGCAACAGGCCTAAGATCTTAACTGGCTCCAACCCTTGCTTGTGCGTCGTGAACCATGCTTTGCATTCAAGAACATCTTCTACCCATGTCGCCATCACCAGCGCTGTCAATTCAGAAACAACCTGAGCACTCACAACCCAACAAGGTGTGCCTGACAGCACTTCTTGCTTGGCGCAGAGTGGAGGCGGCCGCTGTACACTGGACTGGCCCTGCTGTTGGCTGTGCTCCTGTTTGTGTACAGCCCTCTGAAGCAGTGGCAGTACAGCGAGCCACTGACATGGTTGACATGCATTTCACTGCTGGTCACAGCCTACCCTGCAGCCTACTTCCTGTACTTTGGCAGCAGTGCAACAGACCAAGGCACCAACACTGCCATGCTGCCCTTGGTGGACTTCCTCAACCACCGTGCTGGTCCAGAGGTGCGCCCATGGACCTCACCTGCTCGCTCATCTTCCTCTCGACAATGTCAATGCTCATTCTACCTATACACTTATGTGATGCATCCGGAAGATGGGTGGTTCCTGACGAACACTTTCTTGCGTGTTTGTTTATGTTTACCTCGACTTTTTAGGGCACCCTGATATCTAGATTCCAGCTGGGACAACAGTGGCTGATGTGGGTCCCAAATAGCACAAAAGTTCACTGGCATCAGCTTGAGATACCAAACATTGTCCGTGCCACTGTATTTGCTGCTGTATGCAAGCTCATGCACAGCTGCCACATGTAGCTCACACCTGCGTGATGCCTCTTTGCAGTCATGCAATGCCCACCTACCGCTGCTTTACATTTACGCGTGCAACCAGCCAGCACAGCACAACTATGGACTTGCTGCCACTGACTGTCGCGCTGCAAACACTGTAGATGCAACTGTTGACATAACGCAATGCACTACACACTGTCTGCTGACAGTGCTGCTGACTGTAGCCTTTCCTTGACACTCTTCGTCTCACACACTGTGACCTTGGGCTCCCCAATACACAACTCTGACTGCATGCTAGTGCCCTAGGGTCTTGTGAACCTAGGGTGTAGCGCTTAGGGGTCAGCATGAGCCAAAAGAATGGCTGATCAAGTGTAGCCTGCCTGGCAGTGTGCAGGGGCAATGGCTGCAGACCAGCCTGACAGGAAGCACCTTCAAGGTTGCAGCGCTGCCTGAGGGCTTTGCACCTGGTGATGAGGTCAGCTCCCCCCTCACCTTTCTCTCACTCAATCACCTAGCCCAACTTACATCAATGTCAGCTGCACCATATGCACTGCACAGCTACTGGATGTTTGCCGATCTACAACCTGGACTGGCGGTGTAGTGCGCAAGATGTATGGCTGACAGGCGGGCACTGCTGTCTTGCCACTGCTTGCTGCAGAGCATGGTGCTATGTGCAATCTTCACAAAGCGAATCATCCCAATTGCCACAGCTGTGTTGGCAACAGCATACGATGCTCAAGCCATGCCATTGAAGCCAGAACATGGGGTGCAGCACCGGTATATCCTAATGACTGTTCAGCATCCTGGAGTGCAGAATAATCAAGCCTCCTCAACTGGCTTGTATCACAGATGTATTTTACCACATGTACATCAGATGCCATTAAAAACCCAGGCACAGGCTCTGCCTTTACTTGCTATCCCACAGCTGCCTCAAGGATTGCCAGGATGCTGCTTGCAGGTCACAGTGAGCTATGGTCAGAAGCCCAACGAGATCTTTCTACAGTACTACGGCTTTGTGGACACTAGCTATGCTTCTGACTTCTACACAGCAGACCTGTTGGAGTACGTGCAGCAGCATCAAGGTGTCCCTGAGGACCGACTTGAGAAATTGCAAATCAACCTGGAGCTGCTTCAGGCTGTTGAGTCAGTAAGTGTGCTGCTTGATAGTCAAATTTTGTCTCACGGATACTTGCACATGTCACTGCATTACAGGCTGCCTGCGTCCTGGTTGTGCCGCGACTTTGGTGAGCACGTCCTGATGCAAATGCCATGCAAGAGCAAACACGCTGAGGTTAGGCAAGCAAGGCTTGCATGCCCACAGGACACCATGCAGCATACTGGCATCATTGTCATGATTTTGAGTGTTACTATAATGTAGGTTGCAGCATGATATGTTTGTGATGTCAGCATGCGTAACCACATGTTGGATTCAGTTTGTCAGGATCACAATTGCTGTGCCTGACGTATGCTCTGTCCTGGCACATCCACTTAACCAATCCAGATGACTGTGGCTATGCTTGGCTGAGGTATCGTTCTTCTCCAGGCACCACTGCGTACTTCAACACACGGGGGGTTGCAAAGGACCACAAAGCAGGGTCTGCGTTATATTGCATCCTCTGCGGAACACTTTCAGCGCACCCTGAAAGCTGGCGCCAGCCGCTTGCAACGGACCTTGGACTGGCTGGAGTTCCATCAGTCATCCACTGTGTTCACTGCATTTGACTACATGAGAGATGATGATGACAGGGTACACCAGGTGAGATCCAATAAGGGTTGGTACACCTGACCGCTACTGTGCCGTGTGTTTCACTGCTGTGGTTCGTGTCAGATAGTGGTGATGGGTGCATGGCATAGTATGGCTTGTGTCTTGAATTTGTGTGGAACAAGAGCTCAGCAACAACGAGCTCAGAACACATCAGTGCTTTGTGAATGCTTCCAACATGCCAGTCACTTATGATGTCTTTGCTTCCTGTGGAGACAAAGATACATCAACCTGTTATGGTGCACGGTCACTGATTGATGATGCGCCCAGGCTGCTCAGTTGCATGGCATGTGCTGCATCCCAACTTGTGAGTTGGGCAAGCTGCATACAACCACCACAACTATAAGGGACAGCAAATGCATGCAGAGTGGAAGAGTAAGTCACACATGCCTGTTGCAGGTACTGTTTGACTTTTGTACCCAGACATTGAACAGCAAAGCTACGACAATCAAGCAGGACAGAGCGGTGCTGAAAACACTACATGCAGGTGGTGAGCAGGTCGAGCGCAAGCGTCTTGCAGTACAGTTCAGAATTGGCAAGAAGCTAATTTTGCAGTCGTGTATCAAGCAGCATAGTGAGGAAAACCGCATATATCGGTTGTAATCAGAACATAGTGCCCATAGGCCGGTCACGTTCAAGATTCTTGTTGCTTCGGAAAATTGGTTTCACATGTTCCGCGAGTTCCGCCTCCTCTGCGAGAGCAATTTCGACTTCTCTGCTGCACGAATGTTCACGTTCAGACAAGGCGAACCAGCACGGCGCAGCGGTAGCAGCTACATGTGATACGCGCTCAGACCGTGTTATCCCTGTGGCATGCGTCTCGCACAGTTAATGCTGCGTGTATGGCTACTTCACTCCTGATCAGCCCTACCGCGACTGATCGATGCACGTTTACAAACACAACGTCAAGCTGAGCGTGTCGGAATTGCAATAGCTCACCGCGTGGTGTTCCAAGTCTTGGTCAGTCACACGCATATTGACAAGATGAAGAGCTTCTTCTCGGGCTTGAAACTGGGTGCGCCTACTGCTGCGGCATCCGCAAGCTCCTCCACTTCAGCGACTACCAAGCGGTCGCCGGCTCAAAGCGAGCAACAAATGCCAGACATGCTCGGGAAGGCCGAAAAACTTTTGCACAAATTGCGTAGTAGCAAAAGCCACGACTTCCCACTGTTGAACGAGGCCACTCGACTAGGTGACCGTCCTTCCGAGCTCTGATGGTGCTCTTCCTGGATTGTCGACATCAGTCCCTTTGTTCGTGTGATGCAGTCCAGCTGTTGGAAGGATCTGTGAGCAAAATGCAGGACACTGATGTGAAAACTGTATGGCGCGAGTAAGACCCGCACACCTGTCATCATATGGAAGGTCCTGCTGTTGTGCAGCATCTGCTCACAAGCAGCAACATGTTATCCCATTTGCTGCTCTTCTTTGACCACACACAGCAAGCTGCACGACGCAGAGCCACTACCCAATCTACAGCCAGATTTTGCAATGCAGGCAGGTCAACGAGCTTCAGCGAAGTTTACAGAGCGCTACAGAAAAAATGCTTGCACTGGACATGCAGCCTGCACCGCCAGCCCAGCCATCAGCTCTCCCTGCGCAGACAACACAAGGTGCTTCAGCAGTGTTCACACGCATTGCCGAAAATAACTACTGCCAACAGCAAGAATGATTACCCAATGCACCCATGTTTGAGCCGTCCAATCACATTAGTCATATGCATATAACCTGCATACTTCCACAGGCCGTAGCAAAGCACCAAAACAAGCTGCACAGCCACGCGAATCTGCATCAGGAGGGTATGAAGCCCCAGTCATGCTAGCAAGCGCTGACATGTTTAGTGGATTAGACCTACCTGGCTTTGCTGCTGATGTGGAGCTTCCAGCACAGCCAGAAAAGGCAGCTTCTGTGGCTCAAGCTGCTGCAATCCAGGATGTCCCAGACACCCGCACAGCAAGGTATCAGCGCACAGTTGTTTGCGCGTCACCATCTCTTGACAACCCTAGCTCATACACTGATGCTGATTGCACTGTGCCCACACTTATTGCTGTGCATGGCTGACAGGGCTAGGTGGAATTGTGAGTTTGAGCCTCAATGCTGTCATTGTAAACTGATCGGGATTTGGACATGCTGCACCACGCATCAAAATTTGACTTGTACAAGTCACTGTCTCAAACAGCTGCCGCTAAGATATGTACTGCTTATGCAGTTCTGGAGCCTTGCCCTTGCCAGCAGACCTGTTCACAGGCCTTCAGCATACTTCAGCTCACCAGCATGCACCTGCACCTGTAGACCCATTTGCAGCCCCACAGCAGACCTTGTCACCCCCTGACGCCCCTCACGCAGCAGCCTCCAGTACAGCGCTGACCAGCAACACTGTCAATTCAGCACAAGCGCCAGCTGCTGCCTCACCAGCAGCACTGGCTCAGCCAGCAGCACCCTCCCAGCCAGGCGCAGCACAACAGCAGACCTTGACAGTAGATGGCAGAAGAAAGAAGAAGACCACACGCAGAGTGGGATACGCACGAGAAGAAGCATCTGATGCACCGCCAGTCAAGCCAGCAGATGTGCCTGCGAGATCAGCATCGCCTACGGTCACAGCCACCACTACTGTCCTGCCAGTCACGGGCATACCACCACAAGCTGTAATCCCACCTGCACCCATTGCAACATCTCAAACACACCCAGTCTCAGTTGCATCAGCTTCAGCAGCAGCCCCACTTGCAGCCACACATACGACTGCTGCTTTGTTCGATATAGTATCTGCTGCGCCTCAAGCATACACCGCTGACCCTCCACATGCCGTGAACCCTCCTGCAGCCCCTAGAACCAAAGCAGCTCAGGACAACAAGCATGCGTCACCCAGGCATCACTCAGCACAGGCAGGTGTCTCTCAAGCACAAACAGCAGCTCCCGCACAGCCCATGAGCGTTTTGCAACCATCAGCGCCAGCACTTAAAGCTGCAGCGGCGCACAGTGTAGCGACACAGCCTGTCAGTACCCTTGCTGACCTCCTGTCTGTGGCTGTACCCAATGTTGCCCGCCAGGACAGCAGTGGTGCTGCTCCACTCTCGCCCCATGCCCTTTTCCAGGTGAACTCAAGTGGAAGCATGTTTTGTCTTGTGCATGTCGATTCACCAGCAAAACAAGTGCAGAAAGCGCCTGTGTCTCCTTGTGAGTTGTCCTTGCTGCAGCCTCCCTGCAACATGTATACATACATTGTGTAATAAGGCGCTAATCTGGGCTCCCGTGTACATTGGAAACTGAAATGACGCGTCAATCTACACCCAATATGCACTCATCAGTGTTCTGGCACAGAAGACAAAGCTTGAACACCTTGAAAATGGTGGCATGCATACTACACATCTGTGTACATTTTCCAGAGTACAATTGTTAGGTTGCTTATGCCTTACGCGCAGGCGGTCAAGGCACTCCCCATTGAGAGTGCCCTGAAATCTGTGCAAGCAAGGGCTGAATCAGACATTGCAAGTCTTGCTGACAGCATCAGCGCTGCTGTGCGGGATGAGCAGGCTGCACGCCATAAGCGCCAGAGGTTCGCATCAGAAGTTGCTGCAGATGCAGGTCAGTTTATCTGGCTGAGCATTGTCAAATTTACTGCTGCCGCTGCTCAGCAGCATCCCCTGCATGGTATGAGTGGCAGCCTGTAGCAAAATCTAACAGTGGCCGTGGTCTCTGTCAAGCACTGCAGTCCCAAAGCAGTGGCATTCAGCTACCTGCTGTCAGCATGTACCTGTTAGCATATGCTCCCCACGCTATGGCAGACATTTTAGGAGTGGCAGTGAGCCATGTAGGTCAAATAAGACAGCTTGAGGATGCAGAGCAGCTAGCAGTGGAACAAGAGGATTTTGAGGCTGCTGCTAACCTCAGCACTGAGCTAGATGGCCTCAGGTAATGCTTGACCAAGCTGACCTCTGATGGTCTTGTCCAGAGGCTCAAAAACACTGGAGCAGGTGCACTGTGATGTTGTAACGACCATCAATGTGTGCACACAATGTCGCCAGCATGGCAGATGTCAAGGAGTCCTATGCAGCAGCATGAATGCATACTACAGCACTTGTTACGCAAATGCTGAGCTGTCTGCATTGCATACAACACATGCAAGCATCTGCATGCACCACCACTCTTGCATGTGCAGACACGACACTCAACCCTGGATCAGCACACATGACGCTACGTCAACGGTGCCTGGTGGCAACTTACATGTCAGCTCGGTTTGTGTGGCACATGGCACACTTTGAGATGCCAGATAGTGATATTGCCTGACCCCTGTTCCTGCTTTCATATTTTCAACACTGCAATGCTGAGGCATGTGTGCACCACAGATCCCACGTGCAAGCCCTAGACAGATCTGTCCGGGCAGCGGAAGGGGAATGTGAGGCAGCAGTGGCACGGCGGGCTCAGCTGGCTTTACGGCAAGTGGCAGTCTGGCAAGCTGCAGCACAGGCTACTGCCCAGCTGCAGACTGCACAGGAGCAAGCAGCTGCAAAAGCTGCACAGCTTTCAGACAAGGTAGCAAACTACTTGCTTGAGCTCATGCTTGTGCATACACGCCTGCATGTTGGCGTCATGCCACATGCCAGTTAGGCAGCAACTGCGACAGCCTCACAAGCAGCATGCTGGTTGTCATGTCAGACGCACCACACACACAGCATGTAGACCATGTCACATGCTGTGCAGGAGGCACAGAAACTGGCTGAAGCCATAGCTGCATCAGAGGAGCACACCCAGGAGCTGAAAGCACGTATCACTGCCAGGCAGGACTGGATTGACAAGGAGCAGGCCAGCGTGGACGCCAAAATTGAAGAGGCAACACGCCCTGCGGCTGCAGAATGCGCTGAGGCTGCTGAAGCGCATACTGCTCTGCTTGAGGAGGTGGAAGAGCTCAGGTGAGATTCAATCAGCACCTGCCTCTCATTCCATGCATTCCTGCCCAGCTTCATGACCCTCATACCCTTGACTCCCTTCCTCACTGCGTCCTCGCCCTGCTTCCCCAACACACACCCCACAGTCCATGTGTCTTTACCTTAGTACCAATAGCCTGGCTGAGTCATCTCATTATCCTTTCTCATACACAGCCTCCCTTGTTTTCAAACGCTCCTCAAAGCCCTTGAATGGAAGTGGCCGCTTGCAGGCATATGTCCAGATTGCCTCTGTTCTCAAACCACCCATACAGCCACCTGTCACGCTCAAATCTCTCAAGCACCTATGCCCAATGCTGCCACATCTGGCAAGCTGGCAAACACAAGTGGACTTCTGAAGCAACTGGTTGTACGCAGTCTGAACAATACTTGATGGACCGCATTTGACAGCGCCTGCATATGCTGGGTATCCAGGTGGATCCCAAGGATCGCCGCTCACACTTGCACATACCTGTTGAACCATATACATCATTGCCACTTGGCAACAGTGCAGTGCAGTTGCCTCAGTGTATATGTTGGCGTCACAGGCGGCAGCTGCAATCCAAGGAAGACGCACTGGCAGCTGCATCAAACAAGCTGGCAGATGTTGAGCAGCACATGCACTCCCTGGCAGCCAAGTATGACAAGACCCTGGCACGCCTTGCAGAGGACCGCAAGGCTGTCACAGCAGAAGAAGCTGAGCGGGATGCTGAAGAAGCAGCTGTGCTGAGAAGCAGAGAACAAGCGGGTCAAGCCAAAGCCGCTGCTGAGGCTAGACAACTTCAGCTTGAAGAGCAGGTGGGCGGGTTGTATTTGTAGGCGTTGGCGCGGACTGTATTTGTATGTGAGCAGTACAATTTGCTAAGCAGTACAATGTACAAGATGATTTGCCGCATTTGAGGTACGCTCTGTCTTTTGCGCATGCTGCATACGAGAACTGCTTGTGTTGTAGGTGGGTGCAGAAGAATTGCAAGTACACATTGGCAACAGTCGATATTTAACACTCGCCTGCTAGAGGGGCAAATGAGCACAACACTCTATGCGTTGNGGGTGCAACTGCCTACTTGTGCATACAACAAAATGTTTTACTGTTCCATTGCCATGCTGCAGACAGTGAATCACAGACTTCATTAGCGCTACGACGGACATGTTGGAGACCAATGACGTCGTCTTGACCTGAATTACGGCATGTAGAGATTGGTGAAACTGAAGACTTCTGAGCGAAACTCTGGGCGAAACTTCAGAACCTAAAGGGCAACACCGCCAGGCGTAATCAAGTCAACGCATGTTGTGAAGTGCACCTACTGCGCCATGCTCTTCCTGGTGCTTTTGTCGGACTTGCGGTATCTCAATCCTCGTGCAGCCTGACCAAGGTCGCGCACAACACGTGTTTCAACCGCTCGGACGGCCAATGCAGCTACAGGTAGTCATCAAACGGCCCAGCTCTATACAGCAAGATATGAGAGTGTGGAGCAAGCATAGCACACACTGATCAATGCATGCACATTGCTAACTTTGAGCTCCCATGCAACTTGTCCAGTCACAGCTGGCAAAGCCTGACAGACCACTGCAGCTAGACAAGCAGATTTCTGCAAGGTGACAAAGCTGGCTTTGCAGGTGTTAGCTGGGCTTACATGCCCCGCCCAGAGGTGTAAATTGTCACAGCAGGCACTTGCAAGCAGACATGACCTCAGACCACTGGCATTCAAGCGCAACTGGCAGCTTCAGACCAGACACGTACAGCGCTCTGCAAGGCCTAGGCAGGGCCGCACAACAAGAGTCTCAGCCGAAGCAGCAAATCCAGCGACTGAGAGGGTGGTACTTGACGCGCAAGTGGCTGTTGTGCTTGGGACACAATGGGGAGATGAGGGCAAAGGCAAACTGGTTGATATTCTGGCACAGCAATATGAGGTGGTTGCCAGAGCACAGGTACTGGCCCCGACAGCTTTGCACGTATGCGTTTTCAATAGCATGCATGCGATTCCACAGCATGCTGTGCATACAGCAAGGTCATGTGCAGAATCTGTTGGTTGTGGTCCTTGTAGAGCAACATGTGTCCTACTATCACACCACACACACTCATGCATGTACTGTCACAATGAGTCAATGCTTACTGTGACAGACAGCGCAGCTGCATTTCCAAAACTGGTACACGATGCAAGATTGTAGTGACCACAGTGTGTACATACCACAGCGCAAGTGCAGTTAGCACTGTTTCAGGTAGTAGAGCTAGGGTTTGTAATCAGCAGGCAGCACAATTCACCTAGGCTGGCTTGATGACTGCAAGCAGCACGCTTCCATGCATGCTACAAAGTGCATGAAGGACACCACAAGTGCAGAAAGGACACAATGAGTTTAGCATGTATGTCTCTGGCAGGGAGGCGCCAATGCTGGGCATACCATTTACGATGAGAATGGCACCAAGTACGCCTTGCACCTGGTGCCCTCTGGCATTCTCAGCAAACAGTCCAAGTGTGTGGTCGGCAATGGCGTAGTAGTGCACCTACCAACCCTGTTTGAGGAGATTGAAACCCTGGAAAGTCAAGGCATCGAGATTGGCAATCGCCTGCTGATCTCAGACAGAGCGCACCTGCTGTTTGATCTGCATAAAGAGATTGATGGCCTGCGGGAAGCCGAGCTAGCAGGTGCAGCCCCATGCAGCGTCTCCTGCCTGGCTATTGACCCCACAACCCTTGTTTCCTCCTTTTCATTGAAGGGTCTGCCATCATGTAATCTGCCTCTTGCCATCCCTCTACCTCTGACTCCTTTCTCTCAAAACATTTGCCTCCCCCTCCTTGTCCCCGTCCGCCCTCTCCCC